>VYZV01044217.1:3368-13825 GCA_013401275.1 Pandion haliaetus | reverse complement strand
GGCTCGGCCGCCCCGCTGAGTCCGGGCCGCGGGCAGGGCCGAGGCGCGGGAGCGGCGCCCCGAGTGCCCTCGCCCGGCCCGCTGAGGGCCGGGGGAAGCCGCCGTCCCCGTACCGGAGCGGAGCGGAGCTCTCGCGGCACGGGGCCCGCGGTTAGGGCGAAACGCGGGCGGTTGGGGTCGGCTCGTGCTCCCCGGAGGAGCCGGGGCTGCTCCGAGCCCTCCCCCCGGGTCTCTCTCGTTGCCTGGGCCGCGGTGAAAGGAACGCTGGGCCCTCTTCGCCTCCCAGGGCGCTGGGGGCTGCAAGCGCTCTCGTTTGTCTCAAACAGATTTTCCATAAATGGCTCCTGGTTACGAAATGAGGATCTTGGAAGCAGCTTCCTTAGGGTGGATTTCCTTCCGTGTCAGAGTAACTAAAGAGCCCGTTTTATCCCCCTCAATGCTGTCGGCAGGGTACACGTTACAGCATCTGGGGCAATGTGCGTAAAGGCTGCAGCTTGGCTCCTGCAGGCGGTATCGGTTCTCCTCCTTCCTTTACAGTCCTGCCGGAAGGATGGCGATGTCTTCCCTGGCTCCACAGGCTCTTTGCAACAAGTCTGAAAGTCCTAACTTCCTTTTCTTGAGCCGAGAAGAACTAGTCACGCGAAGCGGCTACATTGCTGCCTTGAGGGTTTCGGCTCTAGTCCAGAGTGCTTTGCTGCTCTGGTCGTCCAAGTGTTCTTCCAGTGCGGGTATTCTTGTCCTGTAGCTGCTGAGCGGAGACGGTTTCATTACAGTGTTCCACGATGGGGACGAGTGGTGATGTGTACGGACGGGTCATGCTCTTGGGGGTGTCCGCGGCTGCAGCACCGGGGTCACCGCACAGACGGCGGTTGCAGCCAGACTGCAGCCCGTTTACCCACATAACTTGTTTGCATCCTGGGTGTAGGATTGCGAGAGTTTTTTAAACTTCTGAAGCTGTGAGCGTATGGAACTGTCTGCTCACGCCTTTGGTTTTGCTTTTGACAGTTAACGCGTTGTAGGTGAACTGCAGGCCAGGGTTATGTCACAAGTTGGGGGGGGGGGGTTAAGTCTCCAAACTGCCGAGTCCCTGAAAGGCAGCGGACTGTTTCCAGAGTCCTTCGTCCCCAGAGCTGTGAGCCAGTGGCAGGGATCAGGCGAGATGAGAGTTCTCTGGAACGCTTTTACAAAGCAACTGGTGCAGTGGCATTATCTGGTTGTCCCCTTGCCTCCAAATCACCGAGTGGTGTCCGAGGGCAGCGCTCGGCCTCAGGAAGTGTCAGTGAGTCACCGGTTCCTCCTTTGCCGCTGATGTGCCCCCCCGCCCCGCTGCTGCCCTGGGAACTGTCCAAGCCCCGTTTATTTCTGATTCAAGCCTCCTGAGCTGCCGTTGTACGTGCAGAGCAGCAGCACAGCTTGAGCCGGTTTAAGCAGTTCTGGCTCCCTCTCCTTACAGCGTAGCAGCATTTGTAGCTGCATAGTGAACCGGATCAGCGAACTGATCTGGCTGGAAAATAGCCCTGCAGAAATGGTTACTAACTGGATCAAATTCCAACCGAGTTTGCCCTGTGGCTGCACAAGCCATGAGGGAAGAAGGAAGGGTGGGGACCGCTCGAATTGGCACTGCTGCGTGTCCACGGCTGCGACGTGGTCTAATGGACGTCTGAAGCCGATTAGCTCATTACAGTTAGCTCTGACTAACTCTGGTTTCACCAGTGCCGCGGGATCTTGATCCCGGGGTATGAAGAAGTTGCTGTTCACCGCTGTCTGCCTGAAAACAAACAGGGTCATGTTCCTAGCAGTTTTTCTGTGTGGCAGAAGGTGGAGCTCTTGCATTCACTGCTGGCTAGCTCCTCGGTCCTGCGTGAAAAATGCTGAGAATCCAGGAGAAGCTGCTCACTTGAGGAAGCAGTGACGGCAGCTGAGGGCAAATTGCCAGGTGGGAAGCGATTCAGCCTCCTACTGTCTTCTGCAGGCTTCTGTGACCCGCAAGGATCTGAGAAGTGGTCAGGTCTGCTTCCGTAGACATCTCTCCATGGCCGAGGAGCCCGCCTCCTGTAATTTGCTCGTTAGGGCAGGGAGTCCCCTTCCCTGCCAGCTGTGGCAGAGCTGACAGTGGGTCTGTGCCGTCTTGCAGAGCAGCAGGCCTCCCAAGAGCCGCAGAGGCACCAGCTCTAGTGTTCTGCAACTGGGCTGAGTCTTAGGAGCCAGAGAGCTGCCATGTGGAGGTGCTGAACAGGGCACCCGAGCATCTCCTGAGCATCAAAAGGAGCTGAAGAGGAATTTCCTTCCAAACACCTGAGAGCAATGCCTGAGGTTTGGGGTCTTGAGCTCCTGTAAGGCAGCCGTGCCCGGCTGCAGGTCAGCAGGAAGGCTTTCGGTAAGGAGCTGAGCCCTTTGAAGGAGCGTCTCGCGGGTCCCTTCTCCTCTGTGCACCGGTGCGTGCCTGCTGCAGGTCTTGGCGTGGCATAGGGGGGATACACGAGTGCAGTTCTATCCTGGCAGTTCATATGCAATCGGGACCCTTGGCTTTGCTTTGTCTGGCAGTGTGATGGCTGGTCTTTCACACGCCTGAAAAGCTCTGGTTTACTAATCCTGAGCTGTAATAAATGCTTTGTCCGAGAAGCCTGAAGAGTGAGGTTGAGGCCCTCATAAAAGTTTTGATGCCGTGAGGAGTCTCCTTCCTCTCTTGTCTGCGTGTTTGGAGAAGTAGCCGAGCTGCTGTGACCCGTGGTGGTGACATGCAGCGCTCTGTGCGGGAGGGGGTGGCCGGCCGCAGCCCGGCCCCCGCCGGCTCTGTCGCAGGGTGCCTCGACCCTCACGGCCGGCCGGCGTGCAGGAGCCCGCTCCTCTCGGGAGCGCTGCAGCAGTGGCTTTGGCGCAGCCTGGTCAGAGATGTTCCTCTGACTGCTGCTCCTGGGGAAGCCTGTTGGAAGAGCGGACGTGGTGTTTCTCCAGGGCTTCCTCAGAGAGCTGAACACTGGCCTGGCCTGAGCTGCTGGTTGGAGTGGTGCTTTGTGTTGGTCTGAGGAGCCGTTTTCGGTCGCTGGTGGGCTTCTGTTGTTTTAAAGATCCTGTGAGGATTGGGGTGGTTCTTGATTAATCCGTGTCGTGGTGTGCGTGGTTGTTTCTTTAGCTCTGGGTCACAGGATTAAGGCTAGAGGCACAGCAACACAACCGAAGAGCTGGGGATTTGCTTTTTTGGTTTGGGTTTTTTTTTTTTCCTTCTGTGCCTTCTACGGCATGGTTGTTGCTAAATATCTGTTTGTGGGAAGGCTTACCCTGGCAGAGCTGATGAAGACTGAGCGCTGGTGATGTGTGGGAGGAAACTGTTGCCCCGTCTGTTACATCTGGAGGTGGGTTATCGATAGCTCTATACGTGGGTGAAACCAAACTAATGCGTTTCCTAACTGATCAGGATAGGATACCCGATCCTGGAAATCGGCTGCTATTTCAGCTGCTAGAAATCGGTACCGTTTAACGCTAAGGCCGTTTCTGTGCGGAGCGCAGCGATCTTCCGGACTTGACCCTGCTGTTGGGAGCTGTGCTGTGGTTGGCACTGCTCTGTTCACCTTGCAGCGCTGATCCTTTGCCACATGCGCAGTGCTGGCTTCGGCGAGCTTTGGTTGCTCGAGGAGTGGCTGTCCTACGGCTCCTGTGGCCTGTCGCTTGCAGGTGCTGGTGAGGCCGTTTGTTAGAAGCTTTGTCTCTGCTTGGTCTGAAAATTGGAAGGTGGTATACACCTGTGGACACTAATGCCGTGGAAAGGGACCCAGATACGGGTGGATCATCTGCCACATGGGTATCTGTTTATTATATTCAGGCTTTCAAAGAGGGCTCAGTCGCAGGGAGTTTGGGAGTCAACAAAAGTCAGTGACTTGGGACTTTAGTTCTTTAAAGCTCTCACTGAAAGTCCGTCGCTTCCATTTCCTGAAAGCTACAGGTGTCTTAGGAGGGAAGCCCAGGAGTTCTTCAGCACAGAGAGAAAGAACAACCTGTAGTGCCTGGGAGGTGAAATCTAGCCTGGAGGCGAGGCGGAGGACTGCAACAAGGGGATCAAGCAGTAGAAGGGATGTTTGAGTGAGTGTTTGCTCAACGCTTCTGGGAGTCCGGAAGGCTGGAGGCTTTTTTGGACAGGAACACAAAGGAAGTGACTGGGTTTGAATCGGAGATACCAGGGTGAGATCTAATCAGTTGTTCGTGTGTGACATCAGATTAAATGGCCTTTTGAATACAAATTTCCATTGCATTCGCTGCCAGGATATTGGAGGATACCACGCAGAAGGGCCAGCTGTTTGTTGTAAAGTGTGTAGGGGTCAGTAGCGGCAGTTGTTGGGAGTTGTAAGTGCAAAGGTACAATGGGGCAAGCTCCCCTACGCAGACACACTTGTGCCATGCAGGGCCAAAGCCCTTGTAGTAACCCCAAAGTGGCACATCATCCTCCCACCTTTGCCTGGTGATAAATCTTAGTCAAGCTTTAATACCCAGAAACACCAGTTGCGTCCGTCGCAAGTACCCTACCCCCAGGACACCCTGAGAGCCATGCCAGCCTCTCCGGGGAAGTGCTGCCAGCCCAGGACAAGCCAGCAAGTCTGTTCTCAGGTTTGACAGTGGGCCAGGAGTGGGTCCCCACTGGGGGCCTGGCTGCGGCTCCGCCTCAGCACCGGCTCCCTGGGAGCCGGGGCCAGCGCCTCACCCGAGAGTCCTGGCAGGTGGGCTGGTCAGCGGTTCTTCCTCCCCCTTCTTTTTCTTGCCCCTCTGCGCAATTGCTGATAGGGTCTGCTGTAGTCTTCTCTTCTGGTGGAGATGTGCAAAATTTCATTTTCTGTGTCTAATCTGTCTCCTTTGCCCGGTTCCCCAGTAAAACATTCATAGTATTTATGGCTAACAATATTAGTGGAGTCCAGGTGGCACCTCCACTGTTCTGCTATTACACCCATTGCCAGGCTTGAACTGGACATGGAGTCAGACTGGCTCTGGCATCTGCAGAACTTGCCTTGTGTCACTATAAAATGTGGTCTGTAAACCATGTGTGGTTAGGGTCAGCGCTGAGGTTTTTCTTTCCCCCTCTGGGTGGCACATTGGGTAGAAATTGAATACTTGAACTGTGTGCTATTACATCAGCTAGCTCGAAGACGAAAAGGATGGATGATGGTTAGCTTATTTAGCATAACCTGTGTGAGAAGCTTTAGGTGCTTGTAGATCATAACTAAGACTGTATTTAAGTACATTGTGTGTGTTTGTTGTATTTGTAGCAAATGTTGTAGTTCTTGATTTATTTGGAAACCAGATGCCAGGGCAGTGAATGCAGTTCCGCAGTCTGCTGAGTCGTGTGTGCTAGCACAGAGCTCCAGGCAGGAATATTGAACAGGATGCGGAAGTGACCAAAACACCTGGATCCACCAGCAGATCATTTGTGAAAGATTTTGCTTGTACAAAAACCCTTTCAAAAGCTGTCACTGAAAGAGTTTTTCAAGTCTTTAGAGAGTCCAAGTTGGTATTTGCTGTAGGATGACCCTTAGGACAGCATGCTCTGTGGAAGATCAGGAATTATTGAGCATGTCATGGGCTTTTACCAAGGTTTTTAATGGGGTGTTGGCATCACCTTCACCAGCCCTCAGTGTGCAGCTGGGTGTTTCCTGGTTAGGGTCTTGGCCAGCCGAGCCAAACTCCGCACGTGTTTTTAATCCATTATCTGTTTCGCTGGCCCTGTGTGACACAGGTCTTTGAAAAGGACCGAGCATGAGATCAGCTGAGCCAGGTGTCTTCTTCCACTCCTCCGAGGCACCCAGCACCCGGCGCAGAGCAGATTGATCTGACTGGGTTGCAAACTGCGAGCTCCAGACTGCAGCAGAGGCTCCTGGCATTTGTGCCAGTGGTGTGGCAGAGGCCTATTCTTAGCTGGAATCGTGTGTTGTAGAGAGCAGAACTGAACTGGGTTTGTTCTGGGCTCAGGCTTATTACGAGTGAAAGCCTCACCCAGCTGATCTTGTGGAAGACAGCATTTTCTCTACGGCTTGGGGTATCTGCCTGTTCCAGCTTATGAGTAGAACACCAAGGTTGATTTTTTCTTCCCTCTTGCGTGGGCCTCCATAGGCTGAATATGAGACCTGGCCTATGGAGGAGTCTGCAGGGGCTGTGGGCTCTGCACCCTTGGCAGGGTTGTGTCCCCTGAAGGCCCCTGGGGACAGCCCATGAGGGGCCCAAGTGAGAGAGGGAGCCTGTGGAGTCATGGCGGAGCAGTTCTGGGGAAGCCTGGTTGGTGGTGATGGGCTGTGGTGCTGGGAAGGAGCCCGCGCTGGTGGAGTAGGTAGATGCAGTGACCCTTCTCCTCCCCACAGTGTAACTCGCGTGTGTGAGGATGGCAGAGCAGGAGCCAACGGCAGAGCAGCTGGCCCAGATCGCAGCTGAAAATGAGGAGGATGAACACTCCGTCAACTATAAGCCACCTGCCCAGAAGAGCATCCAGGAGATCCAGGAGCTGGACAAGGATGATGAGAGCCTGCGCAAATACAAGGAGGCACTGCTTGGTGCCGTCACCGTGACTGCAGGTGAGCCCTAGGACGTGCTATGCCTCGCCCAAGCCAGAGCTCCATCAGTCACCTCCAGCCTCATCCCTGCTCCTGCCTGGAGCTGTTCTCCTCCCAGCTCTTTGCGCTTCGGCCGGAGCACAGCCAGGAGCATAAAGGCCTGTGTCTGCTCTCCCCTGGGCTGATCTCTGGCCCTTGGAATAAGGCACAGGGACTGAGGGGTGGCACACTCTGCCTTTAGGGTGCGATGCTCTTGGGGAGACTGTGGGCTGGGCCTAACACAGCGGGGAGCGCAGACCTTCACCGAGGGCCATGTTGTTCTCGCTGGTTTTCTTGCTCTTTCAAGAAGTGCCCTGGAAGGAAAAGGATTTGTGTTGGTTGGTGTCAGGGATGGGTGTTTAACAGCCTTTTCACTTGTTTTCTAGATCCCAATGCTCCAAATGTGGTGGTGACCAAACTGACTTTGGTCTGCGCTACTGCTCCTGGCCCTCTGGAGCTGGACCTGACAGGTGAGCTTCCTGCCCTTCTCCCAGGTCAAAGCTGGCTTGGTGCGCAGCCTGGCAGAAGGCCCCGCAGGAGCACGGCTGGCGTGGTGGGCAAGCCCTCCTGTGTCCAAAATGCCCCTGTGCTGGATGCAGGGTAAGGTGCCTGGGCCCCTGGAGGGCTCTGTGCTCTGAGCCCGGCGGCTGCGTCCCCCGTCGCAGCAGAAGGCCCTTCTGCTTCCACTCCCTTGCCAGCCCTAGCTTTTTAGAGGTGTGAGCTGCCCGCTGGAGGAGCCAGCTGTCCTCCAGCCTGCACAGTGACGCTAATGGCAGCTTCGAGATGGCGACAGCCTCGGAGCAAACATCTACAAAGGAACATTCTTGAATCAACTGCATTGCTGTGCTGCGGTGTCCTTTTGCAGGGCGTTGCTTGCCCACCTCGGGTAGCGTGGGCAGTGCAGCAAGGAGGGTCCTGTCATGCAAAACCAAAAGGATGAACTGTGTGTTGTCCAGGCAGTAAGGGTCATCCCCTGCTACTGCAGATACTGTCCTGATCGCCTCTTGCAACTTAAATTCGCCCCAGAGCACAATACAAAGGGACTCTGAGCAACTCTCTCCCTTCTTTGTAGGTGACCTGGAGAGCTTCAAGAAGCAAGCGTTTGTGCTGAAGGAGGGTGTGGAATACCGGATAAAAATCTCCTTTAGGGTAAGAATTCAGATCTGAAAACTGAAGAATGGGTGGAATACCGGACTGCTGCAATCCCGGCGTAGGGAGTGCCTGAGTCCTGAAAAGTGGTGTGGTGGAGGACGCTGTCCGCTACTGTGGGTGGGGTGGGCAGTGTGTCTCGGAGATGTCTTCTACAGTCCTTGCTTGTCTCCCTGCAGGTTAACAGGGAGATTGTGTCAGGGCTGAAGTACATTCAGCACACGTTCCGGAAAGGCGTGAAAAGTAAGTGCTTCTCTGTGACTGGGGTGCTGCTTTGTGTGAGGGCTTTCTGCTCTTCCCACTGCGGTGATGGGGGCTCGCCCAACAGCTCATAATGGGAAGAGACGGTCGTCAGTCGTCCCTGTGCCACTGAGCCTGTGGTGACGTGTGAAGGCTCCTGGGTCTGCTGCAGGGTGGCAGCCTGCGGTCCTGGCTGCACCTGCACCTCTGGGCTTGACGTGTAATTCCTGCCGGAGCACGGCAGTGAACAGATCACTGCTGACAGCAGTGCTAGCGTGGGGGGAACGCTCCTGGGAGGAGGAGCTGTTCCTGGAGTGAACGGAGCTGTTAATGCGGGTGCCACTCTTGGTCTCACAGCTCCTCTGTGGATTGTTCTAGCTGGAACAGACCTTTTGTTTGCTTTATGGCCTTGCCCCAAATGCAGGGGAGGCTCTTAAACAGCCTCCACGCACCTCTTTTTCTCCTTCTAGTTGACAAGACCGAATACATGGTTGGGAGCTACGGCCCCCGAGCAGAGGAGTATGAGTTTCTGACCCCCATGGAAGAAGCCCCTAAGGGCATGCTGGCCCGGGGCAGCTACAACATCAAATCCAAGTTCACAGATGATGATAAGACTGACCACCTGTCCTGGGAGTGGAACCTGACCATCAAGAAGGATTGGAAGGACTAGCCCTTCCCAAGGCCAAACCCCAGAGAGCGTGAATCAGACAGTGGCTACCGTAGAAATCCCCCCCTGTACCAAAGTGCTGACATTGGAACCCTCTTACCCTTCACCCCCTGTTATAATTTGACCAGAGAGCTCAGTTGTGTAATGTGCCCCCTCCCCAGAGAATCACTGAGTGCATTGACCAAACCGTGCTGTCTGCATCTGGTCTCCAGCTGCCCGTCCCAGGGCCGTGCTGTCCCAGCGCAGAGGTGGGAGTGCTTGCACCCTCGCCAGGCCCTTTGCTGCTTCTCACCTGCCTTTATTCGGGTAGGTGCTGAAGGGGAGAGACTCCTATGTTCTGTGTAGGATCCTCTGCTTGGCTTTCCTGTGCACAGCTCAGGGTAGCTACTGCCTCCAAGTAGCTGAGGAACTTTGATGCCAGGCAGCTGTTGAATCTGTTTGTTGGCTAAAATCATGTCCGGCCTGCCCCTTCCACCCCGTCAGTGTCCTGGGAACACTGGCAGCTTCATTTGTGGATGTTCCCTGCAACCATGATGCCTTAATGTGTAACATGTATCCTCTAGGGAGGGGGCCCTGCCCTTGTTACACTTTTTAAATGCCACCCACCCTCCCCGTTTGTTGGCATGGCACTCATCTTGGTCACACCCCTCATGGGTTATTAGGAAAGATTCACAACTTCCCGCTTTGCTGCTGGTCCGTTCTTCACCCGAGACGGGACATCTCCAGAGGGGAGGGTGGTGTGACATCCTGGGTGACGCCTGGCCACCCCTCCCGGTGTCCAGAGAGCTGGCCTGGCAGGACCCCTGGCCCTGTTTGCGTAGAGCTCCGAACTCTCTGGCAGCCTCAGCGCCTCCGAGGCATAGAGGGGGTTGCAGGGCAGGTGGGTGCGGGAGTCACCAGTGTTGCCATCACCTCACACTTCTCATTGCAGCCAAGGTAGCTGCAAAGCACTGAAATTCCAGGACAGCACCTGCCCTCCTGGCTGTTTTGGGCTGAGGATGGACTAGTCTGTTTCTGCAGCTGCTCTCCTGATGCGATCAACAAAGAGCTTGCAATGGACAAGCATTCAGAAGCGGTTAATGCCTTATGTATCTGTTCTGCCTTTAAAATCTGTGCCTGGCCTGTCCGTATTTATTGCCTTGACACTCGACTCCCCCGCCCCGTGCCCATAGCAGAGCCCTGCAGCACGCCAGCCCGCCACCCACGGCTGCACTGACATGGCGCTCGGGGCGCAGGAGCCCTCGGGGGCCCGTGAACCCCTGAGGGCTGGGCAGGCATGTTCCAGCTCCACAGCCCTCTTATTTGGATCCTACCACGTTGAGGTCGTATTAGAACTGGGACCAAGTACATGTGGCTTTCTCGTAGCTACGTCTTTGCCTCTAACTCTCCCTTGCCCTGCCCCCTAGAGAGATTTTTGTTAATTTGATTTGGTGCATATTGTCTGTAAATCCTAGACCCGGGTTAACAGGTTTGGAATCATCATCTGCTTCTCCTTTTATGACAGTTAAATAAAATCTTTGAACTGACCGTCTGCTGTCCATTCTGGTTCTGTTCTGGAACTTTCTGGTTCTGGGTCTTCGGCAGAACTTCTGTTCCACAGGTGATTTTTGCAAACACCTGGCATGGGAGAAGACCAGAATCCCTGGGCTTGCCGAGTTGTCAAACAGGATCTGGGACAGCCCTTGCCAGAGGAGAAAAGGCAAGAGGCCCTCGTTGCAGTGTGTCCTTGTTATGGGCTTGTGTGGTGCAGGGTTTTTTTTTGGTAGCGGGGGAGGGGGCCGCAGAGGTGGCTCCTGTGAGAAGCTGCTGGAAGCTCCCCTGGCTCCAAAGAGTCG
>VYZV01044216.1:85578-110308 GCA_013401275.1 Pandion haliaetus | reverse complement strand
GTGAGGGGGGGGAGTGAGCAGCTGCGTGGTGCTTTGTTACCGGCTGGGCTGAAACCGAAACCACGACAGGAGGACATGGACTTGTTGGAGTGAGTCCAGAGGGCCACAAAGGTGATCAGAGGGCTGGAGACCCTCTCCTGTGAATACAGGCTGGAGAGAGTTGGGGTTGTTCAGCCTGGAGAAGAGAAGGTTCCAGGGAGACCTTATCGCAGCCTTCTAGTACCTGAAGGGGGCCTGCAAGAAAGTTGGAGAGCGACTTTTTACAAGGGCATGTAGTGATAGGACAAGGGGTAATGGCTTTAAACTGGAAGAGGGTGGATTTAGATTAGATAGAAGGAAGAAATTCTTTACTGTAAGGGTGGTGAGGCACTGGCACTGGTTGCCCAGAGAGGCTGTGGATGCCCCATCCCTGGACGTGTTCAAGGCTGGGCTGGATGGGGCTTTGAGCAACCTGGTCTAGTGGAAGGTGTCCCTTCCCATGGTAGGGGGGTTGGAACGAGATGACCTTTAAGGTCCCTTCCAACCCAAACCATTCTATGATTCTATGATCACTTCTTATTTTCCTATTATAGAACATTATTTACAGGTTGCTTGCATGGAGTAGTACTTACTCACTGAAGAAATACCAACAGAGGGTTTAATTTCGTCTTGATTTTAAAATGAGGAGATGTGTAGCTCCATGTTTTTCCTCCTCACAGTTATTTATGTATATGTATACATACCTTTTTTCTTTATTTCTAATGCAAATTGTTTGCTATGGTACAAATGCAGACATTTACCTATGCATTACTTAACAATTCACAGTATTGCAAATTAGTGCATTAATCAACTTGTTTGTCAATTTATCTCAAGTAATTTAACATTTATGATGCAAGCCATTAGTAACACTGCCTCACCCCTGGGAATTTGCCGGTTTAACCACTGCCAGCATCGACTCATTTCAATAACTATTACAAAGAAAAAAATAAGGATAATTTTTCATACACTTGGTGATTCATAATAGGATTTGGTGCCATTCTTTTTTCTAAAAAATCAAATATGTAATTATTTAAATACAGTAATATATTTAAATGTATTCCTAACACTGAGCTATTTTAGGTTAGACAGGAAAGTCCGTAAAGATAACGGCATTAGTGTCAGGAAACAAAAAATCCCAAGATAGTTCATAATAATTGTCATTTCAGAATGATTCAAATTAGATTCCAGAGTGATGAAAATCACTATTTTTGAAAATCGGCTTGTACACAGAAGGTAATAGCAGCCATCTGACATAAACTACTTTTTTGCATTCTGTTTTTTGACACAAAACAGTAGATTCTTGGAAGCTATTTGGAGCCATTTAATGCAAAAGGAATATTAAAAAAAATAAATCTCTTCTACTTCATAACTAGATGAAAAGGTAAAAATTAAAATAATATGATAACGTTTTACTAGTATTTTTAGTTCACAAGAGCAAAATTTTGCAAAGCAAAGATGGAATAATCACATAGTACACTGCTGTACTTCCAATATTTTATCTAGGATTCTTTAAAAACCCAACCAAACCCTCATTCTTTCACATGTTAAATCTCTTTGAATATATGTGCTTTGGAACAAGAAGAAAAAAAGCTTATGAGAACACTTTTCAAGCAAAAAAGATCTTTTGAAGCTGCAACTAGATGAATATACTTTTAATTGGGATGATCATTACTAGAAATGTTTGCATTGAGAAAAGTGTTTATGAAAAAGGCATTGAATTTTTGACTTATGCCTTATCTGCTGCCATGGTTGCGACCTTTAGAAAGGTTTTAAAGTCTGTGCATATGTGATCAGTACATAGTCTTTGATCTTATTACGGGAGTGGCTTTTAAGATGGATCAAAGAGATGGAAGGCATCATAAGAGTTAACCAAGGCTGCGCATATGCCTCAGGCCCACACCATATATGTCTAAACAATATCTGATGTGCTTATCTGGATGGATAAACAGCATTCAAAACTAGAGCAGTATCATTCGTCTGATTTTCAAACTTTTACGAGTGGATCAATTACTAGAGCAGGCTCTCAGAAGGCTGAACATAAGGATTAGCTTGGTGACCTATCCAAGCTTCATGGCAAAATCCTAGGTAAAGCAGCACAGAAGTTCAGAAATGAGCCATTATTTTTTGTTTATTTCCATGGTTGGATTTTATCCAGCTAGGCTGCTGCAGGAATCTGCACTTCTGAACTAAGTAATCATCAGTGTATCACAAGATCATCGGTAATGGAAAGACTGGAATGTGCTACTCACTGGTGTAAGCAAATACTGGAAATTATGTAATATTTGCAGGATGCCAAGATCAGGACAGTTCCCCAACTCAGAAAGACAGAATATCATTTTTTATCTTCCACTATCTTCTTTAGCTTCCTGTAAAACTCTTTATTTAACTTCAGCCTCTCATGTGCTTGCTTCACCCTACTTCACTGACCTTTATATCCATTTTCCTTCCTACAATTATAACTTAACGTCTTTCATTCTTCTGATGAATAATCATCATTCAGAATGAAAATTCAATTTTTGTCACCAAGCTCAGTTAAGAAATGGATAAACTTGTTAGCATAAAACAGGGAACACGAGGTAATTAAATTTTATTTTTAGCTTTATATATGCCAGTAATAATTTGCTAAGAAATTAGTATTTTATCTAAGAACATAACCTAAGTTTTTGATCTCAGATTAATACTGATACAAATATTTAGATATTAACCATCAAGCTTATCTTGCAGCATAGAGATGCTTCAACATAGACCATTTAAATGCTCTTTCCTCTGGGGTGGGTTGGGGGGTGGTGTGCAAAACAAAAGCAAACAGCGACGATAGAACCAAATACTTCTCGATATGAAAGAAACAAATAATTTTTCCCTGGTTCTAAAATGTATCTCAATTATCTGTCCCTCTGTGCAAGCAGCTCAGTCTTAAATAAAAATACAATTTCTTCCTTTGACAATATTTCTCTCCTTTGATCAGTAGTTTATACAGCTTTTAACTTTTTCAGTACCACTGTACCATGTTGTCATTATTCCTTCTTGGGAAAATGCTTGATCTTTGTGAGAACATGCTGTGGTTTGAAAATAATGACTTTGGCTTAAGTAAGGAAAGCAGAGCCATATACAAAAGCATGCAGAACAACGATGCTTTTATCTCCAGGCAATGTCACATTAGTGCCTGTGTGCTCAGCAGGAATCGAAGGCTTATCCAACATATTTGCTTTGAAAATTTCACAGATAGCAATGTACAAAAACATTAATTTCAAAAAATGGTAGTAACTATGCACTAAGGCAATAACAGAATTATAGTAAACGGCATATACAAGTAAGTGAATAAACATATTTTTAAAATTTTTAAATAGTCCTGTTTTTCTGTTCCCACTAAGTTGCATGTTTGGATAGTGTGCATCTGCTTTGGCCAGTAATTTACACTGACTTCTAACTCTTTTTTATCTATCCCATGGAGTAAAATCTTCTAAATTGTTTTCTTCTGCCGAGAAAGACTTGTTACATATCTTCTCAGATGGAACCATCCTAAATCACTGTTCCTTCTTTCAAAAACCATCTTTCCATTGACTCCAATATCCATTAAAACCTTCAGGATTCATTTTCTGTAAACATCAGGGGCATTTATTATACTGACAAAAAGTAATGGAAATTAAATGTCAGTACAACTTACGCATGCATCTGAAAAGTATTGCCTGATTTAATGTAACAGACACAGCTCAGAAGGAAAGATGCCACTTCAGTTATTCATGAACAAACCACAAACAGAAAAAAAGTATCTCTGAGGAAACTGTGATCTTTTAATGTGTGTTACAGGATCAGTCTGAAAGTCTGAACTTGGCTGAGTGAAATACGGGCTGGGAATGTTTATTCCAACTCCTGTCCAGTGGGAATGAACAGTTCCTTTTCAGATACCTGATAACATTACTATGCCATGCATTATATCACGGATGTTTATTTGGCATTTGACAAGACACATCCCACAAAAGGAAGAGTCGTCTTCTGCTTTGTTAAAAGCAGTTTCTCGACCTAGGGATAAAAGAGCTTTTATATAAGTTAAAAAAATAATTTTATTATAGTTTTCAAGAAACCCCTGAATTATTATTTTTTCATCTTCCCCTCCCAGGGATGTATCCTCTAATATTTCCGTAACAACAGTTGTTGATACTAGCAGTGTATGATGGGTATGAGCCAGAGAATGGGCCTGGCTCATAGTGTACTCCAGCATCATGTTTCCTATTGCAAATGTTGAAGATAGATAAATGGATGATTGGTCTGACCTAATAAGATATATCTTCTATTCTGATGTTCTCCTGCACAGCTGCTGCTAATAGTTCCCTCTGATGTCTAGCCTCTACTTACCATTCTTTCCACCTTGTCCAAGACTGTTACAATAGGTTGCAGCAGAAATTTCAGAAAGGCTTTTATTCCTCCCATCATACTGTTTCAAAAATGCAGTTTTCTAGAATGGGTGAATATGGGATGATACTACGTTTGAGAAGCAGAGTAATTCTTGCTGGATTGGCAGGAATATGCGAAGAGTCATTCAAAAAAGAATTAAAAATGCAGAAAGGCATTTGCAATCTCGCACTACAGGAAAAATTAGGAGCAAACGTGTTCTTGTAAATTTAAAAATTGCAGACTTAACAACAGGTTTTGTGGTTTTTTTTCCCCTGTAAGTAAATGCTCTTACCTCTCAGGGCACGAATCTTTGTTTTTTTTCACTTGTGACTGCACAATTCAATAGTTCTCTGTGCTTATGTGGAAACCAGTTTAACAAATGTGCTGTCACAGAGATCAGATTATGTTAATTCCTAACACTGGCTCAGTGTTGAACACTGCCTGTGCAATTTTTAAAAAAAGCATTCAGATTAAAAAAAAAATTTAGAAATTAATGTTACACATCAGTCATGTAACTGAACAGAATTTAACAGCAAACCTAAAAATTATACATTAGGCCATTGAGTTTTTAAAGGAATTTTCCAATAACATGCAAAGATTTCACTCCCAAATTCTACAGACTCTTGTCTTGAAATAAGCACAATCAAGGACACTCAGTTCCAACTTCATACATTAATGAGCACTTTGAAAAGCAGTATTCATGTCATCTAAAATTAGATACCTAGCTCAGATACTGTAGGAAAACAAGGTTCTTAAATAATCAGCTTGCTTTTTTATTTCTCTGTGAAAGAAAGACTGGAAGACTTATAATATTTTGCATTTTAATTTATTTTCTTACAAAGAAAACCTCAATTAAGAAGTTTCTGCTAGAAAGGTTTTCACCTGGTAATTTGCTTAAGATTTTGTGTGTGAGAGAGAAAGGAAAAAAGAGAGAGGGAGACGACTTCTAAATTTTCTAAGGCTCCTTAAAGTTGAAGACATTGCTTATTTCTGTTTTCATACTTGTGGTGAGTTGACCTTGTCTGGCTGCAGGTGCCCACCAAGCTGCTCTCACGCCCACTCCATCAGTAGGACAGGGGGAGAAAATGTGACTAAGAGCTTGTGGGTTGTGGTAAGGACAGGAGATCCCTTACCAATTACCATCACGGGCAAAACAGACTCAACTTAGAGAAACGAATTTAATTTATTGTCAATTAATTGTAACAGAGAGGGATAGTGAGAAATGAAACAAAAATAAAAACACCTTCTCCCCACCCTTCCCTTCTTTCCAGGCTCAACTTCACTCCTGACTTATCTACCTCTTCCCTCTGAGCAGCAGTAGGGGATGGGGAATGGGGGTTTCAGTCAGTTTGTTAAGAGTTTGTCGCTGCTGCTCCTTCCTCCTCATCCTCTTCCCCTCCTCCAGCGTGGGGTCCCACCCACAGGCTGCAGTTCTTCAAGAACTGCTGCAGAATGGGTCCTTTCCATGGGGTACAATCCTTCAGGAACAGATTGCTCCAGTGTGGGGTCCTCCATGGGCTGCAGGGGGACAGCCTGCCTCACCATGATCTTCCCCACGGGCTGCAGGAGAATCTCTGCTCTGGCACCTGGAGCACCTCCTCTCCCTCCTTCTTCACTGCCCTGAGGGTCTGCAGGGTTGCTTTTCTCACATGTTCTCTCTCCTCTCTCCCAGCTGCTGTTATGCAGGTTTTTTTACCCTTAAATATATTATTACAGAGATGCTATCAATGTTGCTGATGGGCTCAGCTTTGGCCAGCAGTGGGTCCGTCTCGGAGCCGGCTGGAACTGACTCTTCCCAACATGGGGGCATTTTCTGGTGTCTTCTCACAGAAGCCACCTCTGCAACCCCCCCTTCCCGCTACCACAATCTTGCCACATAAACCCAATACAATACTTAAATCAGAAAGTACATTTTTCTTGTGTTTTAAAGAAATTTTTCTAATAGATTTATAATACAAAGGAATTATTTTTGCTATTTCACTTCCTATTGACTCTTGATTGGTAAGAAAAGGCTAAAAATATCTTTGCATTATAAAATTTGTCACTTGCATCTAAATGATAAAGATATAACAATTTGGGGGAAAAGATTAATTTTAGGTTTAATTTTGAAAAAAGGCTGATTACAAGTAACACTCAAATAGAAAGTGTGTGAAGTAAATGTTGAGATGAATGTCAAATCAAATTAATCATATATTCAGGGAAACTGAAACAGATACACTGCAAACTTCATAATTCCTTATTTTGACTACAAATTATCAGTACTCAGGGAAAAGGGGAAAACAAGGCAGAGCAACAGAATATTGGGTCTGCAGGCTAGAAGTGAAATGATGAAAGCAAAATGGAGCAAGAATGGGTAGCTGAAGCAGTCGGAAAGCATAAGTGGCAAATAAAGATGGAATAGCAAAAGCAAGCCAGTGTATACTAAGATGGGGGGAGACCCTAGAAACAGGAAAAAGAACCATATACTTCTCTGGAAAACATTGGCCACTTGCAATCATGAAGCATTTAACTATAACATGTTTCAGTATGGAGATCCCTATATATTACTTTGAGAAATAGAAAGGCAGATTTTAACATATTACACTGTCCCTTGTTTTCTGTTTAAAAGTACATATTGGCTTTCCAATTACCTATGTCTGAATTCCAAGTGGAAATTCTTTATTACTGTTGCTTAAGAAAAACGTGCTTCTGTAGCAAAGCCTTACACTAACAGCCATTAATCCAGTAATATTTAATGTCTTGAAAGGATTACAAGACATTGGAGAATGAGAATTAAGAGAGGATTTCTCACTTAATTATCCGACTCTGGATAATTCAGAAGGGGAAAACTGCCATGCTTCTATTCTGATTTAGCGATTTCTTTAACATTCAGCCAATATTTATCCCAGTACAATAAAAACTACATCAGGTCCAACTTTGTCTTCCTCATCTCCCTGCCCTCCTCCACTTCCCCATAAAATCTTTGTTTTAGGCTACTGCATTTCTTGCTGATATAAAAAAAGGGATGCAAAAGTGTTTGCCATCTGATATGTGGCAAATAAACTAGAAGGACTATAAAATCAGCACATTTTACTTGTAAAACAATGCCTAAGAAATTAAACAACAGGCAAAGATTATACCTATTATAAAAATGATTATACCACAAAGAAGCATAGCCAAACTTAATCTATTATGTATTTAGTACCAAGAGGCCTAGGGAAAATTTCCCACTTTCTTGACAGCTGAAAATTCATAGTTTTGTTACTAATTATACCAGATCACCATAATAGCAGGCAGTATAACACATAGATAGAATGCATGTAAAGTCCTTATTTTAAAGCTACTGCTTCAATGCCAATTTTCTACAATAAAGGATATATTTTAGCCTTATTCATTTATTATTTCTTTAGTAAGGTTAAATATGCAATTTTTTCAAGAATGGTTCAAGAGCTGAATTTATGCTTCTTAGGTACATCTGAAATTCCATACCAGCAATGCCAAAACCCTTACACAAACAGCAACAAAGCCCATATTAGCCCCTTCTTATGCAAAACTGGATAGAATCTGCATCTGAAGAAGAAACTGATGGGAGGACTGATGGAAGAGTCCTTCTCAAACTGGCCTCACACCAGAGGCAGGTGGTGGAATTTACTTGTACTGGATTTGATTGGGATGCAGCTAATTTTCCTCACAGCAGCCCAGATGGTGCTGATTTGGGTTTGGGAGCAAAGGAGTGTTGATAACACACTAATCAATGTTTTGGCTATTGCTGAGCAGTGCTTGCACAACCTCAACGCCTTCTCTGTTTCTCTCTCCCTCCAAACAAGTAGGCTGGGAGCGGGCAAGAGGCTGAGAGGGTGACCTGGGCTGACCAAAGACATATTACATGCCATATAATGTTATGCCTAGCAATAAATATGAGTGGGTGGGGGGAATTTTCCCAAAGGGGTCGTTGCTCAGGACCTGGCTGGGCATTGGTTGTGAATGATTGCTTTTGCATTACTTGTTTCTTTGTCCTCTTTATTTTTTTTCCCCTCAATTATTAAACTATCTTTATCTTGACCTACAAGTGTTTTTTTCCCTTGTTTTTGCCCTTCTGATGCTCTCCCCCATCCCACTGTGGGGGAGTGAGCAAGCAACTAGGTAGGAGCTTAGCTGCCTGCTGGGGTCAAGCCACCATATTACCTCTGGACAACCACAGAAAGCAGCTAGCCCTTTCACTGGCCTACAAGTCCCGCAGGTTGCATTCACAAAGAATTGTCATTCATGTCAGTACATTTTTGCTTCAGTAAAACGTGAAGTAGAAGTTAAAATTCAACTCTGATGCAAGTTACAGAAGAAAATGTCCATCCAGAGATTTTTGTTCATCTGTACCTGTTTTTATTTCATCTGTGTTTCCATCTTCTAGAATGCCCAATGTCTTTCAGACCTTCAGATATCCCCAGAAACAAATAATTTTGATGTGATGAACCCACTCTTAATATAATACTGCCTATTATATTAGCTATGAAGATGAGAGGATTTTCACAGATATATGCTGTGCCATAAATACTGGTGTAGATTACAGATATCAACTAGTATAATGAAATGTGATTTATGATGTTTAAAACCATTTCAGTAGTTTCACCCAGAAAATAAGCTAAGAGTTGCATGCTAAGTACTTGCTTAGGCAGATGATTTTTACAGCGTGGTACACACTATGCTGCCAAAATGACCAGCATCAGCAATCTTACTCTTTTCTTGGCCTAAGCCGAAACACTTCCAAAGCCATATACATTAAACCAGACTATCCTTAGTAGTATAAGCATTTAGCTTTAAATTTACTCTCTGATTTACAGTGAAACAACTTCTCCAAGTATGAAAACTTACAGTTCTTTAACCGCAGCTTTGAGAGACACTGAGAGACCACGCCAGAGACCAGGCTGAGTGGTCTAGAGGTTTTATACTTCAGAAGCACAGGGACCACTTTGAGCAGTATAAGACATTTTTATAGTAATTTTATAATAGTTATTTCTTAGCCTCTGAATTACACAGGACGTGAAACTAAAAAACATGTTTACATTGTATCTTTATATAATCAGAAAAATTTAATTTTATTCCTTTACTTTGAGTTGACCTTGCCATACCTCACAATAAAATTGAAACACTTCATCTTCATTTGGCATATAAGCATCACCCTCAGCTAAGAAAACAAAGATCAAGAGCCCTAACATTAGCTATGTTAGCTATATGAGATAAATACAAAAATAAAATTTAGCTACAAGAAATAATAGCTGCTATCTCAAAGAAATATTTTTTTTCTTTCATTCATTTTTTTCTTGCTCAATCTCTTTCTTATCTACAATATAAAGGAGAAACTTTCTGGAAATGGACTAAAAGTTAGAGGCTCTTGATGATTAAGTGTCTCTATTTTTCCTCCAACTTCCAAATTAAAATCTCCCCGTTTTTTACTTTAAGACAAGAAATCACTGACCAGGGTTAAGATGGGTCCCTAAACCCACCTTGATTTACTGGCTAATAAATATTTGCATCATACCAGAAGCATATCTGGGTCTCTGAAATGGATTCCAATTCAAGGAAGGTAAGGTCATGAAATTGAACTTGTAAAATGGAGCACTCATGCAGAAGAGAAAGATGACACAGTTATTGCCAGACCACAGTTTCGTTTTTTTTTCTTTCTTTTTTTTTTTTTTTCACTGAAGCCTCCACCATTTAATGTGTTTATAAATTACCTAAGGTCAGAGATTGCAGGTCAAATAATTTTTTTAATCTAAAGATGAATGAGAAGAACCACAGGACTTCATAATTCTGTGCAATAATGCAAAGCAGTATCTGTAGTAAACTACTACTATATACACAGTATTTTTATTTCTAAAGGATAAAAATATAAATGGTTTCAACAAATTGATATAATTGTCTGTTAAGAAAGATGCAATGGGAGTACAAGCTGCAACGCTGAAAGGTCCTTATCTCCTGATTCCTGGAATGGTATGACAAAATAGCCTTTTTTTTTTTTTTTTCTATGGTGTTAGTTAAGTGTTCCTGCTCATGTCAGACAGTATAAATGGCTACAGCTAGACTGATCTTTAGACTGGCTCAGTACAGGCATCAAAATATTCTTACACTTAGCCATGATCCTCATCATACACCATATAGCTAAATCATACAAGCAAAGAATAATAAAATGTAGAATGCCTTCACTATGAAGCATGTCTTGTAGAAGAATGATGTATGAATAAAGCAAGAGCTACCACAGGAAAAGTATGTGGGACCAATAAAAGGCTTGTTTGTTGTGATGGCCTGACAAATTATAGTCAATGTCTCAAACATTCATTAAAGAACTTTGATGGAAAAGATGCCTCTGTAAAAACACTGAGTTGTGTGAACAGGACAATGTGGCCGGAGGAGAGGGCCCCACGGAGAGTGGGACTGCACTTCTCCAAGGCTGCAATTCCTTATCTTAAGTGACCATGAGAAGGAGCACAGTTTATGTGCCCAGAAGAGAGGGACCCACAGAGGATGGGACTGTGCTTCTATCTTAAGCGGTCATGCCAGCAGGGAAAGAGATGCAACTTCCCAGTGAACCCCCCCCCCCAAGCTCACTGACCCATTCCAGAGAAGCCCAGGAACGTGAACTGCGCATGTTGAGACCACCGACTAACACACTATAAAAGAAGGAAGAACGAGTGCTCAGCGCGCACCCTCCGGAACTGGATCTCTACACTGGCTGGACCAATGTTGGACCCAGGACTGGTGAAACCCTTTTCTTCTCTCTTTTTCTTTTCTTTCTGTCTTTCTTTCTTTCTCCTCTCTCTTTTCCACAGTCCCTACAGCCCATCCTTTGAAACATAAACCATTGACCAAGTCTGAGACTAGGAGTGGATCTAGCCACCCCATGGCTCCTCTTTGAGAAGGAGTCCAGAAAGCAAGGGGGTCTGCTCTGAACCTCATGACTCAACAGGAGGGATCCCCTTCTGATACAGTTTCATGTTCCTTTTTTTCCACTTCTTTTTCTAGACCTCTTTTCTCTTTTCAAACAGTGGCTTATTGACATGATGCAAGGTTCATATTGATAAATTCACTTGTACTTGGGCAAGGTTAGCTAGGTTGAATAAATGTTGATTGTTGTTTGAACTCCCCTGGTGTCGTTTCACCTTAATTCGGACAAAGGAAATCCACAAACCTGAGTCGCTCCAACTTTGGGACGTGACATTTGTTTGTTTGACTGAGTAGGAACAGAAACATTTGAATAAAGGTGAGACTCCAGGACAGTAAAATCATACCTGGGTAACTGACAGCATCTCTATCACTGCTGTGGATCGACAAGGACCTCATGGGGTGAGGACATTTTTACAAAGATATATAAACCCACAATCCCCAAGGAAATCTAATTTTTTTCAGAGACAAATCATTTAATGTTTTAAAGATATTGAAAGCAATAGGATTTGGTGAAATTGGCCCGCGATGTGTAGACCAGGTAACATGGGACCAGGAGCTGCCCTCCATGATGGAGACAGCTGGCTCCAGTGGACCACCACAGGGCACAGCTGAGCCCCTCAGCTACGATGTTAGCATCTCTGGGAGAATGTATTTAAGAAAAGGCAAAATGCCAGGCAACAGTGAGGAATGATGAAAAAAAAGTGGGAGATACAACCCTGTAGATGCTAAAGTGAGAGCAGAATGAGTGGGAGTACATGTTCCGGGCACTGGAGCAAAGACTCCCCTGCAGCCCCTGGAGAAACCACACTAGAGCAAATACTGACACTGCAGCTTGTAGAGGAACCCACGCTGGAGCAGGTTTATCCTGAAGGACTGCAGTCCATGGATAGGGCCCACTCTGGAGCAGAGGAGAAGTAAGAGGAGGAAGGAGCAGCAGAGAGGAATGGTTATGGACTGACCACAACCCCTATTACCTATCGCCCTATGCCACTCGGGGAAGGAGGTAGAGAAGTTGGGAATGGAGGAGTGAAGTTGAGCCTGGAAAAGAAAAGGGGCAGGGGAGAGGTGTTGGTTTGATTTTTGTATTTGTTTCTCACCATTCAAATCTATTTTAACTGGCAAAAAGTGAATTAATTTTCCCCAAGTGGAGTCTGGTTTGCCCATGAAGGCAATTGGTGTCCCTGTCTTTATCTTCAGCCATGAGCTTTTTCATCCCGTTTTCTCCCCATGTCTTGTTGAGAAGGGGGAGTGAGAGAGTGCCTGGCTGGGGGTTTGACCCTCAGTCAAGTTAACCCACAACAAGCAGGATTTCACAGCAGTTACTTAAGTCATTACCAGAGCAGAGGAGGGCACGTGTTAGTCAGATGTCTATGCTGGCAGTTGTGCACCTCTAGCTGAGACTGATGCAAGCTTCAAGCCACTTTTCCAGCTCTATTCCAGCATCTAGTGAAAGTAGTTAACGGAAACCGTTGGATTTATGCCATACTATTAGACTTTAACCCTAGAACAACACAGAACATCACTCCATCTGCACAAGAAGCTGAAAGAAGCAATTGCCAGCTAAAAGACACACTCTGTGTCTGTTACCTTATTGCTGAGTTGTGACTGTGTTCTTATAAGTGC
This sequence comes from Pandion haliaetus, assembly GCA_013401275.1. Classification (NCBI taxonomy): domain Eukaryota; kingdom Metazoa; phylum Chordata; class Aves; order Accipitriformes; family Pandionidae; genus Pandion; species Pandion haliaetus. The sequence goes on along the minus strand of VYZV01044216.1, from coordinate 97,357 downwards.
TTGGGCAGCATGCCACCTGGCCCAAGGGGAGACTTCAGACTTGGGTCATAAATGTGGTGGTACATGTGGCACGCGCAATTCTGTTTGCAAATATAAAAATCCTTTTGCGCATGAAGAAACTGCTTGCCCATGTGATTTCTACTGAAGATTTTCCAAGTAATCTTACACGTGTTCTTGGATTGACAACTGCATAGTAACAAGGACAGTTTTTCACTGCATCTGAATTCAGACAGCTACTGGAAGGTCCTGTTTACCATCTATACACCCTTATCTTTTAATTTGAAAGCTTGAGCCCACAGGATGAGTTGGCTGATTCACTCATCTGATAGAAAATTAATGCCCTCTTCCCTCCCACGTGCTGAGAAGTGTACTTTCTGTCATCATCGAGCTGAACCAACTCATCCTTCAGGGAAGCTGCATAAAGGTCGGTGACACAGGGGAAGAGGGAGAAAAAGACTGGGCAGCATCTCAAAGTTATATCAGATTAGTTATGACAGGAAACTGTACCTTGGCAAATGTCTGGTCAAATGCTTGGTGATCTTATAGGGGAATATTTTGCGAATTTTGTCTGAAATACTTTCAAAATTAGTATCTTGATATTTCTATGTTTTTTTCACGTGCATTTGGGATGGAGATACATCTGTAGGTCACGTAAAACCCAAACATCTGTTGCAACCTGAGGGTTAGTAGTGAAACCGTATTTGTCTATTCCTGAAATTATACTTAGAATCACTTTGCTTATTTACATGCCTTTCAGACCTATTATTACAGTAAATTCACACACAGAACTTTACATATCCAAGTGGCTAGATAGGTTACATCAGGCTGTAACAGGTCATAACTGGAAGCAAACACCCTGTGGGATCCATTCTCACTGTCAAAACCCTTTGTCTGCATCAGTAGTTCCACATTCTCTGCTACTAGTAGATGGCAAATGTTGTATGATGTGACCAGTTACAGTTCTTACTGGAAACATATTAAACTCCAGGACAATTTTTCATCCAAAGCAGTGTATTAATAGTAGATTTTATCGTTTAAGAAAATGAACCACTTCTCTCGTTCATCTATGAGCAGATTTTCTGCAAAAGCACTTTCTGAATCAAATATGATTTAATCTTAGTAAAATTTCATTGATCTTTCCAGCAATAAGAGAACTAAGAAATATCAAAACAGTTGCCCATTCCAGAAGCTACTGCCATAACTCTAGTCTGTTAGGGACATATGCATATTGATTTAAAATGAAATGTATAAAAACTGAATGAAACTTAAAATTGAAGAGGATTGTGCCCTCCAAAAAAGGCTAATCTGCATTCTTCCTTGATGAGTTAAATGTTGGTAAGACTTAGTATAGATACATGATTTGATAACCAAGAAGGCAGCAAAATTTGACCACAGAAATAAGGAGAACTACTGTGGGGAAAGCAGGTTTCTTTCCCTGTGAAGCTATCAAAGATTCTGTTTTATCATTGTTGATCAAAATTCAATGGTCTGAAATTGTGACAGAAGTTGAATTAACAGGGAAACGTATACTATATAACAACACATCCATGGAAACAGTTACTTAGTAAAATATATCAGAAAAAAGTCAGACATTGTACTGTAGTAGACGAGATTAGGTACTTCTGTCAATATTGCAGTGATGTATTACAAGATTAGGATTGTATTAGTAGTGTGTGCCAAACAATATAGTTTATGGCATCAGGATTTTCTACTAAAATAAATCTGTAGCAGACTCTGCAGTAATAAATCAGCCATTTTTTTTTTCCATACTTTTTTTTTTAAATACCTTTATTTAGGAAGATTAGGTTAATCAAAGCTACTAAGTCATGTTCACTGAATAGATTTCTAAATGTATTTAGTATTTGTAGAATGCTGCAACATCTATATAAATCATTTCAATAAATCATAGCAATGAGTGCAGCATTATGCATTATCTTTTGGGTTTTCTTTCTTTTTTTTTTTTTTTTTTTTATTTTTTTTTGGCCGAACTTTCAATTGCCTGTATCAGAGAATTCTGTACAAAAACACAGGCTGATGATATGCCACCTTTTTATTTGCTAACTTTTCCTGGAAGAGACATAGAAACCTCATTTTATTTTGACAAATATGCTTTTTAACTTGTGCATCCTTTAGTTAGCCTTTGACAGATTTTTTTTCTTAAAAGAAGTTAAAAAATAATAAAATTCAGATTGAAACCAAAAGGGATTTTTAAAGAAGTCCCCTTCTTCCATCTCTCTCTCTCTTCTGGCTTTCAATGATAGGTGTACAGATACCATCTAAAGCAAAAAGCCATTATTATAAGTGTTTACATGAATTTTACTTGTGAAATATCCCATTCCCTTTAAGAGGTAGTGAATAACTTCAATAAATGAAAGACCTAGCATTCTCACCTGAAATTAATAATAAGTCAAGGAGTGCAATTCTCATTTAAATTAAGATCCCAATGACCAGCAGTTATACTTACCTGCAAATTAAGGTTCTTGCAAATTACCAGATATATGGTTTGATATATTAAAGGAGCCAACTGTAAATAAGAGCAAAGTTCATTTATTAGCAGGAATGCACCAAAAAATCTCTAAAGAAAGCATAAACAAGAGAAATTGCAAGTGTTGAAAATGTCAGTATCTATACACACTTCAACATTTTTTTTTTTCTTTTAAGGCAGTTTGTCTGTTTATACTACAGTTTTCCACTGAAAATATTGTCCTGAAAGTTAAAATTAGGGCCCCTGGTTTGTTAGCTGAAGCTTTTATTTAAGTCCCTGGAAGGGCATTGCCTGTGGGAACACCAAAACTTCTTGGATTAATAAAGTGATCTAGGGGAATGGGCATCACCACTAAGCAGTCTTTTAAAGTGGCTGTGGCTTTCCAAGGATCAGAAAATTATTCTTTTTCTCAAATGATGTCAAAATTCATGAATCAGTGAGTCCAGAGGAATAGGCCAAGTTACCTGATGAAGATGACACACTTTTTTGCCATGCTGCCAACACCAAGTCAGCAACACCATTACATGCCTTTTCTTATTCTGTATAACATACCAGGGAACAGCCTAGGACATAGGAAGTGTAGCCTTAAATCTATAAAGGAGAAGAAGGAGCTGAAAGTTAGAACTCACACATCATACACATATGCTGCACCACCTGCTCTTTGGTGTAAAAGAGGAGTAGCACAAGCACTGACATTTCTGGGAAATTAGCTTTCTTGGTTTCTTTATAAATAAGCAGCGTAAGAAGTGGAACATGCTGTGCCAAAGCAAATAATTTCCCTTCTCCCCTTCCTGCCCCCTACTTTTTCATCACTCCAAGGCAAGTTTGGCTTTTGTTGTCAGGGTCTTGAATACCCCAAGATCCTCTGCAGCCCTCAGCCTTGACCCCTCCCTGCGCTATGCCATGGGTATTCTTCTTTGCTCCCTTCTCTTGCTGAACCTTGCCTTGCTGACATGACTCTGACCTGCTTTGTCACTGTGGAATTGCACTGCCATCACGGGGCTGTTACCCAAAATTGTCGCTTCTCGTTGGACCTCGTCTGTCCTCCTTGCTCAGGTCCTGCCGGACTGGACCCTTGCTGGTGAGGTCATCAGTCCTCCCTACCTCGCTGTCATCATTGGCTCTTGCTTACATTTTACTTCATGAAGCAGCCCAACCTTGCTGTTCCCTGGCTTCTGTTTGTTGTTTTTTTCTTTTTGTTGAGGTTTATTTGTTTATAATTATTATTCAGCAGATAGTTTCTCAGCTGAAGCTAAAAGGTCAATTTATGGAGATTGGGTTCCTCTTATTCCCAATTCAGCAGCTTAGCAAAAAACTTATTAGACACTTATTGAATAAAGTATTGCTCAGTGGGGTGTTGATCTGCATTTAGTTTCTTATTAAAGATCAGCATTAGGGAAGGATGGAGGGACTTGCTATTTTTCCACAGAAAAGCAAAATTCAGGAACATGTGCGTTGTTCAAAACTTCTGGAAAATCTCCAAGGTCTTGTAGAAGTATAAAAAGACACAAAGTAGGTGAAAAAAGCCCCAACATAGTGTAAATTAGGAAACAATGTGCTTCCTTGTGAAAACTTTTGTATTTTAGGGTGGAAAAAAACTGTGTGTCACAACAGCTGTGATGCCATGAAGATAAAAGACGTTTTCACTCTCAAAGTACAAATACTCTACAGAAAGGTTAAGTTTACTATAAAATAGGCATGAGCTGCACCGAGTCTAACATTGTCCCCTCAATATTCTCAGAGAAGGAACAATCATGACAAATCAAAACACTGGCTGCTCAAACCCAGTTTCCCCTCCTGAGCAATGGTGCTAATGACTTGCAGGGGCTTCTCCAAGCATCAGTCCAGAACAATGCAAAGACAAAGTTAACCTTTTAACAATAATCTTTTTTTCATTTTTTCTCATGAATAAAAGAGATTGTGATATATGAGGATTGTGATTTCTGGACTGAGCTCTAGATGAAGCAGAGGATTGTTAGCTCTTGCTACTGTTTTGCACCAGCAGTTTGAGAAGGAAGCAGCTCAAAACAGTTCTTCTGCCAGACTGGCACCACTGACCAAACACCAAATGAGTATGTTGCCCATCTGTGCTATAAAAGTCTTTTTTGTATGTTAGAGAGCTTTAACTTAAAAAACAAGCAATGCTTTAGGGGTTAAAGGCTCCTGAGCTGAACAGATCTTGCATACTTTTTGAGGACCAGGATGTCCATATGACATGTTTTCATGACAACACCCAAGACAAGCAAAATAAATGAGGCTGGTGGAGCACTAACAACATGCTGCTGCTGCTGCTCACAGAATTCAGGCTAGCTAACATATTTTTCAAATTCCAAACATATGCCACGTAGGCATCATAAGACTTAAATTACAGAGATATTCCAGACCACAAGCAATTTGCTCAGCTCCTTGGCTAATGTACCTTTATATCTCTGACTGACATTCCATACTTCGGGATGTGCTTAGAAAGAAATGCATAATCAGCATTAGGCACTAGGTGGTGCGGGAGGGCTGGTTAGTAGGAAAGTATATTTGCGCAGTTCTTGAATTGACTAATATTCACCTTTTTTTGCAGCTGATGTAGCAGGATTTGTTCTTCCTAATAGTTTATCTGGTTCTCTAGATTTAATCAGGTACTTTGATTTAGTTTTCATATTTGTAAATGCATATTGAGATGGTGTTCTAAGTTGTACTTCTTTCTCCTTTGTCTGGAGTTACAAATATATTCCCATAAGTGAAAGCAGCCTTTTCATATTATTTTATTGCTGAAGAGCTTCTATACCTTGACCTTGTAAAATCTGAAATAAACATTTTTCCATAGGAGTGTATTTAATTGTAGCCTGTGTTGGGCACAGACTATAGAAGGATTATGTTGTCTTTTTTTTTTTTCTTTTCTTTTTTTTTTTTCTCCAAATAACACAAGTGCAAGTAAATATGAGAGGAAAAGAAATCGTGTGTTAGTGCCTCATCACATAAAAGTGTTTTAACCATGGTAAATGTACAGCTAGTTTTCCAAATATTACGTAAACATATCAAGTTAAAATTAAATATAAAATAATGTCTCCAACTCTATGTTGTTTAAAATCCTTCTGCTTAGAAGATAAGCAGATGTTTTAAATAACAAGTGATCTCACTAAATTAATGATAATATTCTGCATAAAAAGGTGACAGTAATATAAGAATTCAAAACCAGGATTTGTAAATATTATTTACTCACCATCTTCAGTTTTAACTAAATTAGTTTGAAAATTATATTCAGCTACACTTACAATGAACAGCTATTATACTGCACAATGTCTACACAAGAGACAGAAAAGTATATGCATCTATCTGTTCCAGGCCAAAAACATTTTCTGTGTTTGTCTGGGGGTAAAATTGACATAAGGGTCTTCTCTTAATTTTATTTCTAAGCATAGGTGCTCTTTAGTGGGTTGATCTCAAAAGTTTTGGAGCTTAATTTCCACTAACTGTTCAAAGCAAGATTTTAAAAAATATATCATTATTTTTACTATCTAGAAATCCATAACAAAAAATGTTGCAGAATCACCCTCTCCATAGATATCAAGAAGCCAGATTTCCAGCTGCAACGAGCTTGTGTGACTTCTTTAATAGTCATCTCTGTCTTGGTATGGCAAGTGGGGTCCAGTTCCCAAGCACATAGAATGTATTGAAAGGATTAAAAACCTATATGATACTTTCAGATATCTCCCAATTTTAAGGAGCCCATGCTTGTTAAAAGAACTGGGGTGAATATTATCTGAACTAGTCACCCATCCCTAATTTAGCCCTACAAAGACAACACTAAAGTTATTGACTTCTGCACTTGCTTAGCATCACAGACACCACTGCTTGAGGAGTCACTGTCTTCACAAGGAGAGAAGAGACTCGGCCCAAGGAAAAGACTTTTAACACAAAACTGGCCATAGAGCTCTGTGAAGTTGCAGCATGGCACTCTACCCCTGCATTCGCACCCGGTTAAAACAAGCCCGTGGATTGCATCAGAGTTATCAGAGTACTGCCACAGGCACTCATGCAAACGTGCAAACCAAGTAGAAAAAACCCAGAAGAGTCAGAAAGAACGAAGTAAAAGCAAATGTGGCAAACACTGCAATAAGTAAATAAGCAAAAAAACATCCTTCTCACCAAACCATAAAATATACATGGCAAACCAGAAGAATATGACTTCCGAAAACTATTTTTATTTAACTGTGCATACTTATTCCATTTGATGTATTTATAGCTCTTTAATTCTCTCCATCTCCTAATAACATGCCTGTTAATATGCAGGGTATAAACTACAGTACTTTGTGGTAATTGGCTAATCAATCAAAAGAATTCTCATTTATACCCATGCTCTTGTGGTCTAGGGAGGTCATTTTAATATTCTGCAAATACCTTTAAGCAAACCCCAGGGAGAAACTAAGTAAAAAATGCTATAAGCGGCTACTTTCCTATAGCCATGTCTAGTGTTTATACTCTGCTGTTAAATACTGTAGGTTGATTTTATTGAGCCTTTTGAGTGTAATGAGCATAAATTTTGCATATACCACCATATGGTTTCTACATAGGGACAGGCTGTAATTAATGCTGGAAACTATGATTTGCCTCTTAGTTGTGTTATTTATCTATGTGATCAAAGTTAACTCATTTGCACTGAGTATTTGTATATATACATGACTATATGCATAACTGCTTCAGTGCTTAACTACTGGTTGTGCAGAATGAAGCCTGTATGTAATATATGACCAGCAGCAGAATGCAGAAGAAATACGTACTGTCAAGAAAATTGTTGTAAACATACTGTGCTATAATACTGTTATTTTTTTTCTTGGTCTTTAATGTGGACAACTACCAAAAAATATAATATTCTTCTAATTAAAAAATTATCATGTATATAGCATATTTAAGACAGTGGGCTAAAGTGGATTTGCTTTTTCTTAATTAAATATTATGCTCTGATTTCATTCATTGCATCCTCTGAAAAGCTCCTGAAGGTACAAATAAAATTTTCAACAAGAATCAAGAAAAACTTGGAACTAAAAAATTAAGCAACCAATAGTATTTGTGATCTAGGAGCAGATAATTCACAAAACAATTCTATGGCATCAGTACTGGCAGATTTGGCAAGTCATATTGAGATACACAAAGACATACACACTGAAGAAGTACCTCTTTCTGTTTTGTCTTAATTTGGAGCACAGCTAGATAGCTACTGTAAACAAGTAAGCACTTCTCTCCCCTTTTCTCAATAAAAGACACCCTGACATTCAGTACAACATAATTTGAGATCGTTTCATGACGAACTTCTGTTTTGTAACAATCAAAGTACCCAAATCTGGTTTTGCTATGTCCTTGTGTAATATTTTTGCATGGAATAGCAAATCTTAAAATGGTTGGCAGTCAACATTTGTCTTAGATCTTTGTTTGAACCAAAGTTGTTTTAAAATAGCATTTTGCACTTATCAGTAATACTCAAATGTGTTAGAATATAAACAGAACTACATAAGAGAAGCTTTGTGTGGTAAATTAGATTCTATTGCCTAAATGTCTAAGCTTGTTTAGGTTGTTAATCAACTTGTGTGATGTCTTGGTATGTCATTAAGCTTTCACATGGTATTGGTGAAATAAGATCTAGTTTGATTTTTAGCAGAGCAGTTAGAGGATTTCACATACTATGTAACACCTTTTCAGTAAAAAATGTACAGAAAGTGAAGGGTAGTATAATTGTATATATTTGGGCTTAGTAATTATGTTTATATACATGGGCTTAACAGTGCTGAAAATCCAACAGCATGTGTAAAGCGCTTTCTTGTTGGCAATATTTGAAGATAGGATAAAGAAGGTTTTAATAAAATCTAGTTTTTGTACTGTATATATTATTTAATAACGCAGTAAGATGCAAGTTTCCAACAAAGATACAGGTAAAAAATGCATGGCCTTGAGGAATGTTCTGTGTAACCCTGCTGTTTCAAAAATTTTATGTCAAGTACAAACTTTGAAAGAAATTTTTTCCCTTAAGACATGGAAATGTGGGAGTCCTTTCAATGCGAAAAGTAAAGAAACTTGTGCCGAAACTACGTTGGGAATGACTTGCAAAGTGTGCACACCTGCTTAAGTTATGAAGACTGTTATTAACTGAAAAAATGAGTGTGTACTAAAATGCACCCTCAACATAACTCAATTGGAGCTAATGAAGTTGTGCCAACAGGACTATGTTGTGTTTCCATAAGGCTGTTCTAAAATTACACACATGCTTCAAATGCATAAACTAGTGTCAATGGGAAAAAAATGGAGACACATTTACCACTGGCATAACTCTCCTGACATCTGTGGAGAATTATGCTCATGTTTTTCTAAGATTACTTTAAAAAAGAAACAGTAGATTGTGGGTTATCCAAGTGGCAGCCAGGACAAACCTAAGGGAGAGAATAATTAAGTATTCTTCTTTATGTGCATGCCCTTCCCCCACCATTGGACTTTGTTCAATCTAAAGACAAAGATTTCACTGGCAGTTATGCTTCATTTGGTCACTTTTGTTCAAAGTCTCTATCCAGCAAAGATTTAAAAACACCTAATGTACCTGCACATCCTATTCATTTGCAATGTTTGTTCATCCACTGAGTAAACATGCATGGACTGGAGATTAATTTTCTTCAGAAAAACTAAGGTTAATACTTAAAAACTAAAGTTAATACTTAAAAACTAAAGTTAATACTTAAAGACAGTTTTAAAAGTAATGTAAGGGTGTAGCATTGGATGGTGCTTGTAGGTACATGCCATCTGTTTCATCAACCCTACTCATTTAACCAATTTACTTTTGGTCACTCAACTGCAATTGATTTTCATCCTTATTGGTTTGTTTCCTGTGTATTGTACTTTTTAATCTCACAACATAGATAACATTGTTTGGATAAAGTAATAAAACCAAATACCCATAACAATGTAGGTCTGTATGAATAGCTTAGGCAAGAACAACAAAAAAAATTTGTTTCTTATAGTACCTTCGCTGTCTTTAAAACAAAAAGTGTCTCATTTAGATATAATAGATTACTTGCAGCATCTATTTTGTTTGATGGCTGTGTAAATCATGTGTAACTCTAAAATGAAATGCCAGGGCTGATAGATTCCTAACAATTGCTCTGGCAGAGAGACGTGCAAGTGATTAGCACTGGCAATAGTTTTGAACAGCCTGTATTACGGTTCCCCTAGCAAAGTTGGAGTAATACGTAAGTGGCTAAAAGTCTAGATCTAGTCTGCCAGCCTTTCATATCAACTAATAACATCAGTTCTTTTCTCTCGAAAAACCTGATGAAACCTGATGCAATAACTGACGCATAAAGCAGCCAGTGCGCAGGGCGCCTGGAGCACAGCCTTCGTGGGACACTCGTGCCACTCGTGTAGCAACAAAACGCACACAAAGGCCCTCAGTGCTGAGCACCGTCAAGAACATGCCACAGGATCGCATGCTTCCCTTTCTAAATATATCTCTGGACTGAAGAATTAGTTTGTTAAAATAATTCCACTGACATCCCTTCTGCAGGAGGAAAAAAAAAAGGCAAGAAAACAAAAGGGATCTTTACTCTGCACTGCCTAGTGACTGTTGCCTGCCACCGCCGCTGCACAGGGGAGCTGGGCTGCTCTGTCATGAAGGATGGAGCTGTCCTGGGAAGACCTGTAAGGCAAACTTGGCCCATACCTGAATATGAAATCCTTTGTCCTACATCTCCCAGATAAGAATAGAATTAGGGTTAAAGCAGACTGAAGACCCACAACAGCTGCCATGTTAAAAAACTTCATTCTGCCCAGAGCACAAAATAAAATTCACAGCATCTTTCTGCCATGTAAAGCTGATACCATTTAGTAACTGAAACGTGTGATGAAATCTCCACACAGAATGCACAGATGCTGTATGGCATTGTTCACTCCCTGAAGTAAAAAGGATTTTAATAAAAGGAGAGCAAGCCCATGTAGCCATACATGAGCATTTACAGCAAAACACTGACCTACAGGAGGCCTTTTGTGCTTCTTTCAGGTTTAGTTTTGATTAATTTTCTACATATAAACACACTCACCTGCTTCCAGTTGTATGCTTAACTTACAGTAGAGAACTACCAGAATTAGGGAAAACCCTTGTAGAATGTATGAAGTTGATTTACTGCAAATCAACTAAACAAATATAAAAGAACTCACTTTCAGCTGTTTCAGGGAATCAGTTTGTCTAATCTCATAAATGAAGATCACATATTACTTTTTTAACTCACCAGCAAGTACAAATAAATGTGGCAGATTAGTCAAAGGGTGACTAGAGCATCAATCCAAGATAATATTCCCCGCAGCTTTTAGATAGGGAAAACCACCTCTGCATGGTAACCATACTAGCTCTTGGGAGTCTCTAGGGAAGCAAGGAAGGTATGACTACTCACAACATGTGCTCCCTCATTTATTTTTGGCTTGAACAATCCTCACCCAGAGAAGGTATTAAATGAATCATCTATTATTTATTTATTTTTTGATCACTGAACTTCTCCTTAGAAGAATGGGAAAGAGAAGAAATATGAGAAGGAAAAACACTTGTTTGTCACACCAATATTCGTGGGGGTTGGAGATTGTTGGGGTATTGGAAACTGTGGATCTTCAGATGCAAACTTCACCATAATACTAATCAGCCAGTTGAAAACTTGCTAAATATCCCACACTGACAAATAACCATAGAGTAAGTTAAGTTTAGTGGTTTTGTCCGACTGTTTTTGAACATGAATATTAAGTTTACCTTAGAGAGAATTGTATTTTTGTAATCTCTTTTTAGTCAGGAACAGGTATTTTTTAAATGTGCATGTGTGAGAGCATAACAAGCCTTCCCCTATCCTCTTAATAGAGCAGCTCCTGGGAGTAGCTCATTTCAGACTTTGATGCCTTCCTTTCCCCAAGGGAGAAAGTTTATTTCTAACAGGTCCCTTGCACTTGATAATTTTATTTTGAATAACGGTAACAGTGTTACATGCTTCACAGATGTGCCTGACATCGACTGCCACCTTTGTATTACTTGTCTGTCTCTCATCCAGTTTCAGGCATTGTTACATCCCAAAGCTGAATGTGGCAGTGGTGTGACTTTTTATTTCTGCAGCCAATTAATCTGCCATCTCTTTTTTTTGCCTACAGGTCTTTTGGTTCCCTATGAGCATGCAGTATCTATGTTTGACACAGAGGGTTGTTTACAGATTGCTGGTCATTACCCATAGAAATTCAGCGCCTACTCTCTTTTCAGGTCTTTTTCAAAACTAACTTATTTCTCTCAGA
>VYZV01044216.1:58565-85480 GCA_013401275.1 Pandion haliaetus | reverse complement strand
TTTGCAATAAAGGAAAAAATTATCCTAAATAAAATCCATGCATAAATCTTGTTCACTGAAACTGTTCCCCATCTTTTTAATCAAATATTTTGAGATGCCTATAGTAAGCAGGGTTTACTTCATATATTCTTCTAAAAGACACAGAAGTATAATGACACACCAGCTCTGTACAAGGGGTCAATATTCATACACCTTGCACTGCACTTTGCACAGTAGGGAAGGACACAGTGTACCAATTAAGAAGGTATAGAATTTGAAAAAAAACCCAATCACTTTATTGTTCTTTCTTTATAATTGCCAGGGTCAGTCTATGCTATGAGAGATGTCCTACTGCGCAAGAAGAACACAGGTTTCACCCAAAGGAAAAGCAAAGGCAAACTTTTCAAAAGATAGTTCATTCAAATTTGCAAGTCACTGAGGGAAAAAAAAAGAAAAAGAAAGAGAGGAAGACAGCCATGTCACTAAATCATTATTTCTTTCCCACACTAAGGAACACATTAAGTCCAAAAATGTTGACACTTATTCCACTTCTCTGTCTCAATACTAAACTTAAGATTGTTAACAAATAGGCTCATTAACCTAAGACAATACAATGTTTCACAGGAGGAGACCTGAGATACCACAAAGTTATATATGATCTTCAGTTTCAAAAACATAGCCTTTTCTTATTTAAAAGAAGCATAATAGAATGTATATGTTTTCATATTGAAAATGTACAATGAAGAAGGTAAAGGAATAATGAGCTTTTATCATGCTGTTTGATCAAACCAACCTTTTTAATGCAAGATTCAAATATACAGACAGAGGGAGTCCATGCTTTACACACAGAAGCCCTACAAAACAGTGCATCTGTTTGTAGGTATTATACTATATAATAGGGGTGGAAAAAAAAAACCAAAACAAAACAACACACAGCCATAATATATGGCTTTTCTAATCAGTCAGCAGCTGCAAAGAATGCAGCTCATGTAAGAAATACAATTTCTGAAGAGTAATCTCGTGCCCATTCAAAACTCTCCTAACAGTTTTATGTCTGCCTGGACAGTAAAAATTGTGACGTCTTATTTATAGTCTGACCTCTGAATTACTGATTTCTTACCCTGGCTTCTTCAGTCTCATCCTTGCTATCTGGCAGTATTTAAACATTTCTTAAACTACCATCTTTCACAGTTTGGAAAGAGTTTACTATGTAGCACTTTATCCACTTCCACTTGGAATTATCATTCTGAACCTAAACCCTTCATGCACTCCTTTTTTCCGATGGTCTGTAAATTCATTGCCTTACTAATTCAGCTTTTTTTCTGAGCTGTCATTTTAAGCACAGTCTAAAAAGAGACAGTCTTTAAGTGCTTAGTTTTTCCTCTCTGATCTCCATGCAGAAAACATTTTTATTACTTACTCATTTATTTATTTTTGCATAGAAAACATTACAAAGTGTATGAATAGAATTCCATTCCTCCACTGCACACAGCCTCTCCCCCTGCAGAGGCGCCTATGACCTTCTGCCTGTCAAGAGGCGCATTTGTTTTCTTTTTTTGTTTTCTTTATTTTTTTATGTAGAACCATTCAAGCTTCTGTTACAGCAAACAATCATCTCTTTGCCCTCATTCTTGGGAGCCCCAATGTGATTTCATTACCACTCTCCACAAATGGTTCCCATCACCAGTTATCAGCAGGAGGAAAATTGATTCCAGACTGTAAACAAGACAGTACTTTAGCTTCATTTTTAATATGAAATAATGAAAGTTTTAAAAATATTATTATTAAATTTGCATTACATGCAAAATTAGATGTTGTCTTGCTTTTGTGTCAGATATTCAGACACCATTTTGAAGCGTCTTGACAAAATTAATTGTCATGTTAATTGATAGCTGGCTGCAGTAAACACCAGTTCTAACATTATTAGGGCTGCTTATTGTTTGTTGGAACGCCATTTACGTAAAGAACATAGATATTTTCTGACCTTATAAATGCAGCTTTTTTTTTAAAACAAAAATTGCCAAAGACCATTAATGAAATGTTATATAACCAATAATGAAATGTTATGTAACAGATATATCCTCAGACTCTGAAGGCTATATTATATAGATTATTTGGTGATGCTAAACCTTAGCTTCTACACTCAGAATATGAGTAAATGACAGAGACGTTACTGGGAGGAATCCATGCAATATTTGATATTTTGATTCTTTCTTTCATTCTAAAAGTGGTAACATGGCATAAATCACAGTGTAAATATTTTTTATAAAGTCAAAATATCCATGTATCAATACAGTATTAATATAAACTATGGAAAGAATACAGTGTTAATATGCTATTGTAATTAAAAGTAAACGGATTTTTTTAAAAAAATCAATACCTTTAATCCAAAATAAAGTGACCACTTTTTTTTAAACTGTTATTTCACTGAAAATGCTTCTTCTACTATCAAGATATAATCATAAAAAAATCAAGCACATTGTTGTTCAGCTAAACCAAAAATCGCTGCTTTTATATAGTCAGTTTAACGTGATATTCTCTCATTTAAGAAACAAGTATTTCCAAGGGATAGAGAATGAATTTCACCCCAATATGTAATGATCTCTTTGTCTTGGGCAAAACTCAGCATAACAGTTTTAGTGGTGTAATATTTCTTGGGCAGAAATCCAATAATAGGGAAACCAAGTTATTCAGTTATGAAAGCTGTCTGTCTGGAGACATGCTATTAAACAACACTTGAGCTTTCTGTTTACTTTGGTGGTATTTATAGTTATGGCTATGCATTTCTGGCTTGCTCTTGCTAAATATTTCTCAAATGCAGTTGCTATAATAGACAACATAAATCATCAGAGCTTCAGCAGTATTGTTTTTCTAAGAAAGAAAAAGGAGGGGCAACAGAGGACTTTTGTTGCTCTTCGCTTTGCTTCTACATCTTATTCTTCAGTGTCTCGTTGTTTTATAAATAGTGCATTTATATTACTTTTTATAAAGATATATGTATTCCCCATTATTATAGTACCTGAACATCCCGTACATTAATGCCTTTATGCTCATAGATCCCTTTGAGATGGAAAATAAATGTAATCCTGCCAGAGAGCTGTGGGGCCTAGTTTCCAGCTGTTTTTTTAAAAGCAATCCTACAGCTAACCTCAAAACTATCCCATCCAACTTCCTATATTGCAAGAATGCAAATGAATTCAAGGACTGATTAAAGTGCTCTCCAGACCAGGCAAGAATCTATATGTTCAAGCAGTAAGTAGGCAAGAGGGCAGGACATGCAGGTGATAAAAGTCTTGAAGAAGAGGACATTACCATTCTGGTCATTCATAAAGGCACAAATCTAACCCAGCAGAGCAGCTGACAGTCAAGGACCACCACCAGGATCAGTGGCAGAGCAGGGAAATCACTTCAGACCTCCCTAATGACATCAAGCTCTTTATTCCTCTTTTAGACTGCCGATAGCTACGTATACAGAGCTTGTGTGGAATTGAAATTTCCTAAGATTTTACTTAAGCTACGCAACACTACTGTATTTTTATCAAGCTAATTCAAATAATAGAAAGAACTGCACAGAAAAGAAGAATCCAATGCTTGAAACAGTCTTGCTGTGTTCAAAAATACAGTCTTAAAATCCAAATCAATCCATCAGGACCCTCTCACCTCTGAAACCACAAAATTAAAACCATAGGCTACCAAATAACTTAACCAAATCACAATGACTTATGACACTCCCGACTTTTAAGCTGTTATTGACTAACATGTAACTTCCCATTTGCAAACATAATCCTAGAGGTAAATCACCTCATTGAAAAGCTCTTATAACAGATGAGTCGGACAAGGTAAAGTAAAAGCAGGTGTAACTACGGAGGGATTAGAAGGCAATGCAAAAAAAATATCTGTTGTACCATGTTTCACTGCTGCCCACCACTGAATACCAGCAAAGAAATTAAGAATTCTGCCTATTTTGTTCAGTAGCAAGGAGGGCAGAGATAATTTACAGCTCTGGGGCTGCTATCTGGTGAAAATTATTTTAGTCCAAAGACTCCAAATGGCTCAGGCTTCTGAGGCAGCTGCCTCCAAGGAACGCTCAGCTCCTTGAAGGGATAGATCCCTATGAAATGGAAATCAAAAACCTCATAAAGCCTGCTGGTCCAAGAGCCTGTATGCCTTAATCTACATATAGACTAAGTGTTCGGTGTACCCAAACACTAGGAAAGACCAGAATTTTCCTATATTTCTCCAAGACTACCCTCCATCACCATTTTCAACACAGAATGATACCTCCTAGGGACAGGATCTATCTCCTTCTGCACGGCTAGGTCAGCTGAAGAACAAGAGACCTAGGAAAGGAGAGAGGGAGGGTCCGACGTCTGCTCACAAACTTTACTGAACCTGATCTTCCAGGTTTGTTGCCTAAATGTTATAGCACTGCAGTAAAACATTGTGACTTTCTAACATTTTGTTTCTTTTATATCATGATGAATGATGCAAATGTCATCCCCTATCTATTGGGAGAATTTTTTCCCCTATTACTAAGTTACTGATTCTTTATTTTTTTCCCTCTGAAATCCAAATACAATACTCAGAACAGCTGATAATATTATGACTAAAATAAAATGGCTTATCTCGGACACATCTGGGCATGAGTAACAGTGAAAATAGTCACTGATCATAATTTGAAACATGAAAACTCTTCTGAGGTTCTAGCTACAAAACAGTTAGCTCAATCACATTGCAACTAAATTTTTCTTTTCAAATAAACTGAAGGGTCAGAGGAGGGCATGTGAGAGGTCTTTTCAAAAGCTACAGTGCACTCAGTTACCTTTTGTTGAACTTAATTAACTTGATCTTCCATGTCAACTCCAGGATGGTTCCCAGGGCTGGTAGCATATTCCTCCTTTACCACATAACACTTCTGGGTAAGATCCTGGCTCTACACATTGCCAGGCTGGTGTGGCAAGGTGCTTAAAAAGTGATTTAAATCCAGATTTCATGCATGCTCAGGACTGGTTCTTTTATGCTCCAGATAGGCTTTCCAGGTGGGAGTTGTGAAGGGGAGCAAGAGGTGGGAAGCGTTGACAGCTGCAGCCACAGTATGATGCCACTTGCCTTTCCTCTCTTCCTTTGGGGTGCTAATCATCAGGGTGTACCTCCCAGGCCTGAGGGTGCCTGGCCTCCTAGGTCACCACAAAAAAGCTAATGCCCTCACACAGGAGGAGAGCCAGAAGTGCAGCCAAGTGGGATTTACGGGGACAGGCCATCTGCCATGGAGAAACTGCACATGTCTACTCACCATATGACTTTTAATATTCAAAGTGACTAGCATCAAGGGAAAAATCTGCAAATACTAAAAAATAATTAACATCTAAGTCAATACAGTTTATATATTAATATAAAATTTTACATACGTAATTAAAATTAATAAAAATACATTAATTTCAAAATGTTTAATGAGAAAGTTCTATCACTGTTCTCCAGGTATGTTTTCTGAATTATGTCACCATTCTTCTTTTCTTCAAGAATTACACCTAGCTTGGATTATGACTGTTTCAAACTTCTGTGTATTTTATGAGATGAACACAGATTTATAAATACACTGTTAATGTCTCAAATCTTACCTTTGCCATAGAATTCCTTCTGGAGGCATGAGGATCCTTTAGGGTTGATGACATGTAAACCACAGAAAATAGTCTCTGCCTTGTCCACTTATGGAACCTGACTTCAAACAAGATGTCCTCTACACATCAGTCCCTGCTTTTTACTCTAAACACTGGAGCCAACGTCACTTTCTTCCTCTCATCTTCTATAACAAAGTACTAAGATCATATCCGGCTATCACTCATTAACTAGGGGATTTTAGCTAGATTAAAGGAAACCGAGCAGGCACAGTCCTGAAAAACACTGACTTGTTTTGCATTCTAATCCAACAAGGTAAAGATTTCTTGCCCGCTTCAATGGCTCGGTAAACAATGTGTACTTGCAAATTGGAAACCTTAGGTAATAAGAAATTTAGACACCTCAGTCTCTAATCTCTCCTGTTAGCCAATTTTTTCTGTATGTCTACCAGGTATTCATAAATATACATGCAGACACAAATATATTTTGGACACGCAGTTGCAATCCAAATAGACATGCTTTCCATTTCTCCACCTCATTATCCTTCAAATTCATCTTGCATTTTTTTGTTTAGTTATGTTACTGACTGCCACTCAGTTTGCTCCTTACATAGCAGTATCTCGGTAGAGGCTTGCTCACCACCCTTCATTCAGATTAAACAGAAGGAGTAGTTCGATCTCTCTTAAGTACCAATTAAATGCTGAAACAGTGGGCTGCCACCACCGGCAGCAAGGTGCTGCTTGGAAAGGCTAGTCAGAAGCTAAGCTGCGAGAGCAAAAATGCTAGCTGGAAAACCAAAGGCAACCACGGGGTCCCCATGGTATGAGTGGCTGCAGCTGTGGGAGGGAAGCAGCAGGCCAACAGGCAGGTGGTGGGTGGCTTGTGCCGCGTGGACCTGGGAGAAAGCCAAGGAGCACACATTCCTTTGGCCAAGATAGTTACACAAAAGGCAAATCTAGGAGACTTAACATGTAAGATGCCCTCCCTGCTTGTTCCCAACATACTGGGAGAAAGGTGAGATGATTAAACAAACTTATTCCCAGGAAACAGCGGAATCATATAGTAAATGATTTTTATTCTGCAATCGATTAAAAAGGCTCCATGTACTGGCTAATTGCTCAGGCTGGAAGGGCTGGTGGTTTATATTATTTGGTATCACTAGCAGCAGAGTCAGTGGAGTAACAATAAAACTTGCTACTTCAGTTTTTGTTTTGGGAGAGCTGACAAATAGAGTGCCTCTGAGGTGCCTTTAAATAGAATAGGTGAGCATGTTTATAAAACTTTTATAAAAGTGAAAGACGTGGAAAATATCTGCTTGTTGCAATGACTTTCATTATTGTAAATGAACTGACAAATTGGAACAATCTGTTTATAGTATTTGTATTTATAGTTAGTTATGTAGTTATACTTTATATTGATAATGATGTGATTTATAAATTGTTTCTCACATACTCCCATAATTCTCATATATATTTCATTGAAGTCTTGTGAAGTATTTCGTGATTCCACCAGTAACTGATGTCTGCCAAATCTACTATTAACATCAGTGTGAGAATGTGGGATTTGATTTAGCTCAAATTCTGCTTTCAGTTAGAAGCCCTCTTTCGCTTGCTTTTACAGATATTTTGGAGAAATTGATATGTTCTGCTCTTTAATTCTACTTGCTTCCTTCTCTTTTAATTGTCTAACAATGTAGCTAATAAAAAACCCACACCTGTCTGATGAGCCTCAAATTTGTTCTTGTTTGTGAATGGGATCATATCCTCGGTTTGAGGAACCAGACCATTTACCAAATACCTTGCTAATTTACCCTGGGGAATTTATTAACAAGGTAGGGTTTGGGTTTGAGCTGACCAAAACATTTCTTTCTACAACAGATGCAGGTAATTTATTAATTTCCATGAGTTCTCCTGGGACTGGAAACCTATTTGTCCAAAGCTGATTCATATTTTTCTGTGATACTATCAGATGTTCATGACTGGAATCAGTTGATATTGTGAATGTTCTGATTTTCATGTAATTATGTGTGCATGCACGATTATCTTGAAAGGTTTAATGGGAATTAAGTTCTCATCAGCCTAAGAAACAATCACACATAATGAGAGAAGAAGATGACAAATATAGGGAAAGAGTGACAAACTGCTGATAAAATGTAGATTCAGGATACTGACATAATACATTAAAGTCATTCGTATCCATTTTGATTTTGATGTAGAGAATTGTGAAAAATCATTGTGTTAACTTCCACGTTCTTCTTTTTTCAATGACAGCAACAAACATGAATGACAACCAGTCTTTTTCTTACAAGAAAAACGTTAGTGTATGTTACAGAAGTCTTTAATTTCACCAGACTTTTCTGTCACTGCTTTGGCAAACCTGATGGTGACTGGTTTTTTCATATACCTTTACTGCTACACCAAAGTGGTTTGATGCATAATACCACAGCTGATTCATGTTATAACAGGCTCCTTCCATAGGAGCAAAGTTAGGTAGTCACTTTTCACAAGCTTACATATGAGCAGCTATTTCTACATATTTCCACATCAACCTTCAGATCTAAATCAAAACTGCTTTAGTCATTTATAAAGGAAGCACACTAACAGACTTCCTTCTCAGTTCTTAGTTTATTCCTCCAAGAGCTAGCACTTCCAAGCAGTAGATCAGCATGACAAAAAAGCTAAATGAATTTCTACGCAGCAGAGTCACAAGCATGACGTCAAGCCCAGCTTAGGTGAAATGTAGCGGCACCATTCAACGTAACCTCTCTCCTTCTCCCCCAGTCTCTCCCCTTCTCCTGTTATTCTGATGAAAAGCCTAAACACATCTCCCTCCAACTGACTATAATCACATTTTACCCTCTCTTTTCTGAAGGGCATGGAGTTCAGACTAAGTGGAAAGGCAGGTAAAAAGCCATGGACTTCTCACAAAGCACGGCCAGCTACTGCTTCTTGGGTATGGTAGAGGCTCCATGTCAAGTACCTCAGCTCATCCCAGACACAGCAATCCACAGAGAAAGGTGCACACACTCACAGGGGAGGCCCTGAAGCAATGTGATATTCCCATAGTGAAAAGATCATTTTGTTTCATCGTATGTTTGCTTAGGACAAGGCATCTGAACCCAACATTTGGTCTTTAAGTCTTGGCAAAATATGAAAGCAAAATAGGCCTACATAAACTTTTTCAGGGAGACCTGAGCTTGTGCTGTGTGCTCCTTGAGCTGTTTCAGTGCAAGCCAGCCCTGAAAAGAAAATCATATGAGGCAAAGTGGAGAGCTCAGGACAAAAAAGCTCATTTCTTTAGTAGTACCTAGCTTGTGCATAGCAGTGTGCAAATACAACCCTGCTAACACAATTGAGCATATCTAACCAGACTTGAGTTCAAGTGTGTTTTAAAAGATTACGCATTTTTTTTCATAAATATAAATTTTTAAATGTGTATGTACCATGCCGGATATCCAATTTTTAACAAAATAATTTAAGTTTGTGTTTTGTTATTGGGAAACTGAAATAAAGTTAGATACATATGAAAAACAGAAAGAATTCAAGGTTTCAGGATGGGTTCACAGCTCAGTTAATGTGTTCATTTAAATTGTGTATATTATCCTACTTTATGATTTGGGCACGCACAGCCACACTGTGGCAGAATTCATAGAAAAACATGACTTACAGTTCAAAAGTCTTGAAACATATTCATGAAACTTGTTATGTTTATTCATAAGCCTTACACAATATTTCTATAGAATAATAATGCATTTTTTACCATATTGCCATACTTAATTTTTTTGTATCTCAGAGTAGGAATTTAAGCTAGATTAAAATACTAATGGTTTTGATATACTTCAAATGAAAAAGATCAGAATTAATTCCTCAAAGTTTGCATAGATTGGGAACCAAATAAAGGGTGAAGATTTATAGTTTTCTTGTAAATATTGTGCAAGAATAATGAACACTAATCCATACTTTCAGCTTTGAAAGCGCTAAATTTACATTTCAAGAAAATGAATATGTATAAATTGATTTGGTTTTATTTAATTTTATTTTTGCATCACAAAGGTAAGGACAAAATTAAAAATTACTAATAACAGGTGGTTGTGTGTGTTAGATTTATTCCAACACGACTTAGTATTTGCATTAATTGGGTTTGTATAATTACCTGTTCACTCCAATATAACCAGTAGACTATCTTAGACTGTGACCTCTAAGCAGTGATAGTCCCTCTGCGTGTTCCACGTATCCTCGGAAAGTGATGAGCTGTCCTGTTCTTGCACATTCATTCAGGGTTACCTTGGCAACCACTTGATAAGTTGGTGCCATAATGTCTGTCCAGCTTTTTTTGCTATAGCATGAGTTTATAGACTAGACAATTTCAAAAGATGGGTTTCCCCCCCTAGGGCCTGTAGGCTCAGTATGGATTTCTTCCTATCTTAATAACAAACATGCTACTTTACTTGCTGACAATCCTATGGTTTTTATGGTGCTACTCCCCCTGTGCACGCAGGCATAGACTCCACTGCTCTCTGTTCTACTAAAAACATTTACTAAATACTTCTTTTTAACCTAGGTTTCTCAAATTTATGTGACCGTACTTTCTATGGACAGGTTTGTCTCTGTTCATCTCCATTCTAAATTCTACTTGCCCCTAATGTTTAACCATGTGACAATTTTAAGTAAATTTTAAGAAAGACAGGGATGTCAAAGGTATTAATTTATTTTATATTAATTTGGTATAAGTAATATTATTAAAGAATACAATTTAATATTAATTTGTTGTACTGACATACAGAAGACATTTCAAAGCTACCATTTTCTGACACAATTTCTGAAACTAGGCAGCTGAAGAGAGGAGAGAAAGAGATACACTATTATTGCCATCAGTGAGGGAAATACTCTGTGAGCTCAAACAAAAGTATATATGAGAGACAGGTCATGGATCTTGGAACACCCAGAAGTGTAATTGGAGAGACACCAGATAATCCATTTTGAGATTTTTCTTCTTTGAGGTTTCTGTGATTGCTGATGAAGGTCCAAGTCACACAGCAGGTGTAGTAGAACAGAAGTCCCTTGTCAGACACAGGAGAAATTCACTGAAAAACTTCCCAACTGTGCTGCTTCTGTTTTTACACCATGTTTATGGTTTCAAATACTTCAATATTCACAGAGGTTAAAACCTTGCGAACAAAATAGTTCTAGTGCTGAAGAGCCCATCATAGCCCTGCCTGATCAGCCAGGCAGACCCAGCAGCAGTTGCCTACTGACCCAGAGTAATCTTCAGAGACGATATCCAGCAGCTGTGTCAGTAAGACCTGGCGTAGCTGCTTCAGTTCTTCTCAGAGAAAATGGGATTATTCAGGCTGTGGGTGAGGGGATCCTTAGACAAGTAAGTCTATATGGGAGAAAGTAAAATTTCACTTACTTCCCATAGACAGGAAGAGAAGTTATTTGCCATGGCTGTTTTTGTGAACTGCTCCTCCCAGAGCTGATCAGCCATATAATTTTTATGGTAAATTATTTTGATCACATTATTTTAAAGTAATTTCATTCCAGTTAAAACTTCTTGTGATCTGCATTAATTACTCTTCCTATTATGTCCTTTCATCTTTTAAGTACCACTGACATAATTTTCTTTCTCCGACCTGATAAAAAAGCAAAAAATGACACTTGATAGAATGTGAACTGTGGACATAAAAGCAGGTGTCACAGTAACAAATTCTAATGTTTAACTTAGGGTCTTGGACATTCTCTTTAGCAGGTTGCTGTTTGCTGAGTTTCTAGCCTGTTAACTTCACATGAACATGCTTTTTTTTTTGTTCTCCAGGTATCTTGGTTCTTACATAGTTCTTCCCACTTTAAAGTCAGAAAGGCTCACCAGAATTAATTATTTTGTTCTTGGAAGTCTCCAAAAATAAGACAGTTATATTTTTTATTTCTGATACAGAGAGTGAGGTCATACCTATTTTGCATGACAGAGCATAATACAAAAAATACTGAACAAGCTCTAATAGGACCTTTCATAGTCACTTGTAACTTTGAATTCATAAAGTCATATCTAAGTCAAGCCACAGAGCAGCTTGAATGGACAATATGTCATGAATGGTATAGTTTTCTTTTTTAATTATTACAACTCTGTATGTGGTAATGTCAGCCTTTTTAGCATGGAAGTAAATTGTTCTCTGCTCTTCCTTTTCTCCTTTTTCTTTTTGGTATATTAATTTTTTTTTTCTTTTTACTATTGGCATGGACAAGCTAATTTTCAGTTTCCTTTTAACAACAAATAAAACTCCAGGGATGTATTTATTTTTTTATTTTAATGCCTCAGTAATCATTTGACAAGTTGTAATGTGGGAGTTGAGAACTGCTGAGGCTGACAAATCCTGTTGTAAAATTAAATGTGTCAGAAATTTCAGTATGTGGTTTGTGAAGAGAGAAGGATGCTTGGGTACTTGAAATAGACTGGGTGAAGCCTACCCACTCACGTACATTAATCTGGTGTGGTGACCTAAGGAAGCACTCTTTTCTCTATGCTCAAATAAAAGACTAGCTAGTTTCAGGATAAGAACTAGAAGAACTCAAGCCTAGATTAAAGATTTCAGTAGCCTGAACAAAAGACACATTAGAGCTTGAAATTAATGTTTTGACCCGGGGAGATATTCTAGATAAGTTCAAAACTTTATGCAACATGCAGCTTATCACAGCCTGGTTCTCTGTAAGTGCTGCAAAACCGACACTGTGGTTTTTTATTTCAGAGCCCGCTCAAAGTGCAATGGGCTCTCTTGCATTGCACAGACAGGTTCTGCCTTCACTTTCTGAGGTCTCCCAGGAAATCTAAAGTGACAAGAAAAACAGACTTCCAAAGTCAAGGCTAGTGCCTTAATTAAAAAAAAAAAAAAAAAGTTTTTGTGGATTCTAGTTTCCCACCCTCTCCACAGGTAGTATTAGCATTTTTAAGTTGTTTTTTTAAACAGCTAGCGTAAATGTGTCAGGCTCAATTTATCTAGCATTACACTTGCAAATTGGAATTACCGACAGCATCAATTTTCATAAAAATTAATATAGTCATTAATATAGTCATAGCAAGAAGGTGAACTAGTGAACTTCTAAGGTTCTTTCTAACCTTGTTCTTCTATGATTCTATGAACTTGACAAAACCTGACAAATCTAAAAGGCTTTGGGCTTTAATAGATCAAGATAAAAAGTAGATATGAAATGCTTTAAGATCTTCTTAGATTAAGAGATTTGCTATGGAAACTAAAAAGTAATTATTATCTACTGTTTATTATTTGTGGAGAGGTGAAAGTCAGCAACATGCTTTCTAAATGACAGAAGTTACTATGATTTCCATTTCCTTTCAAAGACGGATCCTGAAACAGCTCATGAATGATATACAACCCATAAAATCTAAGAGTAACTCTTTGCATTATTCTTCCATAAAAGCTATCAATAAAATAGATTGTATTTGGAATATAAACCTGGCAAAAAATTGCATAAATTAATGTAAATTCAGGTCAAGATCCAGATGGTTTTATTCACTTTAAAACTTAGGAAACCAGTGTTCCTTAAATGTAATTAGATGATAGTATCACAAGATTAAAGAATGAGATGTTTTCCTCTGCCTCTCTAAATCAATAAAAATAGAGGAAAAAAAAAAAGCCAACAAAATGTCAGAGTTATGGGGGGTTTATTGTAAATACTTTTCAATGTCTACCATTTCTAGTAACCACTATACAAGCTGGCTGGTTCACCAGTGATTATTATTACTTAGAATCAAGTACATCCCCCTCTGTTCTGTCCTTGACGTTTTACTTCAGCTAGCTTTTTTATTTACCTCTGGTGCTTTTGTATTTTTCAAGCTCAGGCAAACAGCTGTGGAGTGTATTCTACTGTTGTCCTTTTGTCAAGCAGTACCTGGTATTTTGGCCTTTTAGAGGCAAGTTTCTGATATAAGGAAAAGTAGTGACATGGAGCTATACTGAGCTTATTTATTTACAGATTGTATGCCCTTGAGACACACCACAGTAGGTCACAAAGACACAGGAAACCCCCTTCTTTCACAAATTTCAGCTCAAACACCAAGAAACAACAGAGCTCTGAAAATCATCCCTGATTAAAACTTCATGGAAGAGAGCAATTTCCTCCTCCTTTTGCTAGAATGCACACCAAGAAACTGTGTCACACAGGTAATAACTAAACAGTGTTTCTTCAGCCAATGTACACTGCTTACACTAATTATGTAGAATTATGTATGATTTCCATCTGATGATTCTCACAAGAAAAATATTATTTTCTCACAACACAGCCTTACTTTATATGCCAAAAGACCTCAACCAAATAACATTGATAGAAGTACCAGAATGAGAATTCTGGAGGAAAGAGCCATGACCAGAGTCACACCGCTCATGTGCAAAGAGATACTCAATGGTCTGACTGTGTGAAGAACTGAAGCTTTGTTTTACTGAAGGTGTATAAAGATATTTTCCTATTGTCTGTGGAAAGCCCTAGTCTTCTGCTGTTAATGGCAATTAAATGGTCACTTCCAGATCTTTCAGCCTTTGTTGTAAGACTGGATTTACTCAGGAATAATAAATATATATGTAATAACCTTCCACCTTCACATACAAATATACACAAGATAGTTTCCTTCTCCTGTGAGTCTTGCTTTCCTTTGTCTCTTAATATTTCACCAAGTAAACACTTTTGTCAATGTGCAGGTTTCTCTGCATCTGTAACAGGAATGCTTAGTCAAACTACTTTTTCACCTTATCGTAAACTCTACGGTCTCATATGCCCTTTTTCTCACTCCTTTTCCAGTACTAGATAGAGAAGTTAAAGCAATATGAGACAAGCTCATAGCTGAAGCAGCTCCACAGGTGGTCCTATAAAAGGTGCTCATAAAACTCAGGGATGCAGTCGCCTGCCACCCATGGAGTTTGACTCACTCACATCCACCTTGGCGCTTCCATGCTCGACTACAGTGATTTAATGACAAGAAGGAAGATAAGGAAAAACAGGGTTATTTTTATCCTCTACTTCTTCCTCACATATATGATGTAATCTCTGCCAACTTTAATATAGGGCCAATTTAATTCATGGAAAGAAAAAAACCAAACCTCTCTTTTTCTGTTAAATGAAAATATGATCTTCTAAATGGACGAGAAACTTTAGTTATCAGAAGAATTGCTCATTTATCTACCTCCCACTAAAACATAGGCGTCCTCTTGAGCCCACTAGAGTCAGTAGGAAGATTTAGATTGGGTTCAATGGGGTTTGGATGAGTTTTTCTGAGAATGTTCAATTCATCTCATTCCTCTTATTAGCTCTCCAGGTTGCTGTAGTATTACTGAAAATTCTCATCTACAAATAAAGAACAAGTCTTTAACACACAGCAAACCAATTAATTTCAAAATTGCTTAGGGATTTTTTAATTCAGCCTTTTATATATGAGATTGTTTATACTGGAACTCTTATTTTCTTTCACATAGTCACTGAACAATCAAAACTGCCAGACTTTAACTCACTTCCTGTGAGCATCACCACATGCAAGAAAATGCTAAATGAAAATTTTAGGCCATGTGCATGAAAGCTCTTTGAGGGTGTAGTTTATTTCACCACACAATTATTTTAGAGATAAGTCAACATCTTCAAGTGATTTATTAATAACATATTATTTTTAAGTTAAGCCTTAAGACATTTAGCCTGTTCTCAGCTGAAGTGACCTCTTTTTGCTCCATTATGAGACTATTTAACAGCATAGTAGAATTGCAGCCATTCTCTGCTGGCTATTTCCCTGGAGTAGTAACAGCTTACTGCTCCCTTCCCCAAAGCAAAATGCCCAAGATGCACTTCACCATCTGTTTATTCGTCATCACTTATATGATCTCATTACTATTCTAAAAACCACCTGAGAATATATGGGTTGTTTGGCCAAACAGCACTCACATGGGGCAGGGGGGGTACCACTCCAGAGATACTGACAACCATGCCTGAGCCTGACAGCCCAACTTAGTTCCGCTCAGAAATCCCGTTCCAGAAGCTGCAATGCCTCCTACACCCTAAATCCATGTCTGCATTCCTCTTCTTTGAATTAGATGGCATATAGTCTAGCAAAGAGAGAGGGATGACAAGGTAGGAAGCAGAAGTTAAGAAAGGTACTTCAGGATGCACCATAAACAACACAGGAGAAGCTGACAATCACACTTGCCAAAAGTGTCAGGAAGCAGCAAGGTTCAAGCTAAAGGTGTTCACAGGGATAAAGGGAATGTAGATGATAAAATAGGAATCTAGGTCCTCAGTGTTTACCTAAAATCTGGAAACTCTATGTCAAACAGTTAAATGTAAGCCTGAGACCCACATAAGTGTGTCGCATGACAGAAGCCATAAAGTACAGTACTCAAGTATAGAGGCTGATCCTACTTTTTAAATGATGTATGTTATAGAAGGAAATTCTACTATAAAAGAACAATTTTTATTTCCATTTAAAAAAATTTTCTTTTACTATTTCTACAGAAGACCTCAGACAGCTCTTTCTATGTTGAGTTCAAAAGACCAACATTTATTTTCAGGTTTACTTGGGATCCACCTGGATCTCAAAGAGTCACATCTTCGATCTACTTATACAATCACTAAACTAAGAAGTTGCTGGCGGCGGAGGAACACGCTGGGTTGACTCAATGTGAGTGATAAAGCGTAGTTCACTTTATTAGCCCGAATAGCGCTTATTTATACAGTTTAGGTTAACACGGGTTAACTTCTGATTGGTTTGGTTTAAGCAACTAGATGCACACGGGTTAACTTCTGATTGGTTTACGATACTCTTCAAGGTCGCAGTGTCCTTGCTGTTTTACTGTTGTCAGCCTGACTTGCAGTTTCAGCTCGGACTCGTGGCCTAGTCTTGCTTCTTATGGTAAGTTCAGAACAGGCTCTGCTCGTACAACTGTTCTGTGGATTCATGTCCTTGCTCTCTGAGCCATTCTCCAACAAGAAGTCCCCACAGCATGTTCCTAACTGCAAATCAATCTAGTTTCTAGGCTGACCTCACATAACCAGTTTTACACATCTCCTTCTCTTCTCAAACTTTGCATCATTGAAACTTCAGTGACCGTTCTTACTTCTGTGGTTAATCTCTCGAATATCCTAACAACAGGCAAAATCTTTTTCTATTCTTTTTTTAGCAAGAGATAGCTGTTGATTGAAATTTTATCTTTCTTGTGTTTTGTACACAAAACATATATACACTGTTGATTCTAAAACCTTACCATAAGATTAAATTTTGTAGGACTTTCTAGGCCATTTGTTCTAAGCCTAGCTTTTGTAAAAGGAAAGGTTTCTTCCATAATGTTATGTATACTCTAATAAATAGCAATAGTAGGAGAACACATCTGATTTCCCCAGGCCGATCTCCATCTGTTCATAATGTAAAACACATGGATATGTAGTTCAGTTAATTTGAAGCTACTGTCTGAATCAGCTTGATGACAGGTCTCTGAATGAAGAAAAAATAAAACTGGTAAAAAGATATAAATTTTTTTCCCTGGGGAGTCTGATCGAGAGTTTTCTTAAAATGATGTAACATTTTATAAAACAGGTACATAGGAACATTAAAGGGAAAAATCTCCTACATTTGGAGAAAAAACCAATTTTATCCCTGTCCTTTGGAGGCCTGAATTATGTAAATCCTGACAAAACTTTTTCCTAGTAGTATGAATATACAGATTTAGTTCCAATACAGGGTGTTTGCCTTTGCCTTTTTGTACAACATTAAGCATTTGATTGCCATCTGTACCAGAAGCACAGTAGTAAACTGTGAAAGAAATGTGTTCTCTGTAAATTTCAAGCATCCTAAAAATTCCTCTTGCAGGGGCATGGGTGATTTTTGATCTAGAAGTAGTGGCAGTAATTTCCCACACAAAATGATTCCTCAAAATAACATTTTGATCTTTTTCCCTATATATTTGATCCACAAAAAAAGGTTAACACTTGCATCAGGAGACAAAAGCAAAACAGAAATGCACAGGCTTTCCTGTTTCAAGCATAAATATATTTCAAAAAAAAACCCCAATAAAACCAAACCCAGGCTAGCTTTCCTTCTTTAGAAAAACAAAGAAAGGAACGAGGCACTCAAAAGGTTTTTCTATATGATTGCAAGGCATGTCTTTGGAATCATGCTAAACTAATATACATTCTTTCATTTTCCCTTACCTAATAAGTAGCCTAACCTGAAAACAAAAAAGTAGTCAACATCTCCATTTGATACAACAGTCTCCTTTACTTGTACACTTGGCATCAATTAGTCTAGTGATAGAATATCAAACTTGTCCACCTGTTCACATCTTGTTAACGTCACCACAATCTTATTGCAATCCACCTCTCTACCTACCAGAGCAGGTAGACTAAGACGGCTGTGAACCTCCCAGTCACATCCTCATTCGTAACAATGATTGAAAACCTCTTAGGAAAACCTAACTCACGTCTTCTCCTTGAGCAAAAAGAAGAGCCTATCATGTGCTCCTTTCTTACTCAGATCATATTAGCATTTACACCTTACACTTCAGAAAACATAATATATTTTCTCAGGAGTCGTTGCTGCCTGTAACTAGGTTCAGAACCACTATTTTTATCCCCATCTAAAAGACATTGCTGTTACATATTCACTCCTTAAAAACGGAGTTCTAACATCTTGGAAGAGGCATCAAACATAATTTTCAATAAAAGTTTAGGATTTTAAAAAAAATTATTTAGTCTCTGTACTATTAATAAGAAGTCTGCTCATAATGTCTGAGGCAGCTGCCAAAATGCCTTTTTGTCCTGTATGTTATGTACTGACAATTTATCTTCAGACTAAATCAAGGAGCTTTTGATTCTACTTAAGGCACCCACATTCACCAAAATCTCTTCACAGCCTCTCCAAATGTGCCAGCTTTTCTCACAGAAAGACTCAGATGTGGTTCATTCTCCAGTATTCATGATTTTCCCCTTTCCTCCCTGTATTCAATAAGAATCAGGCTTTCACTGTTTCTTCTCCTCCTTGGCTGGAGCAAAAAAAGCACATCTCCAATTTCCATTTGTTTTCCCTACCAATCTCTTCTCTCAGTTGGTGACCCTGCTGGGTTTCCATAGATGGCTAATTTTTCCCAGTTAACTATCCGTACAGTAAAAGGCAATTGTATGTGGCTTGTATAATTTTAAAAAGCCTAAAGAAACATTTGTCAACCAAATTCTTGGATTTTGGAGTGAATCTTTTGTATTGAATACAATTTTGGCATATAAAATTGTTACCATTTTAACACCAGTAATGTTGCCTAGCCAGCTGACTGATGGAGTGACTGAGTGTGAAATCCTATTGACTGACAGCATTTTTCATCATTATGAAAAAAAAAGCTTAGATATGTATCTGTGTTTTTCAAATGTGTATTTTTTACAGAATTTTCAGTAAATCACAGGATTATTATGGATAATGCATAATTAGTGCACTTTTTTCTCATTGGAGCCAACAACATCAGAAAACTTTTAATGAGCAATGGAACCCTTCTGATTTCATTCTATTCGAGAAAGAAAATAGAAAAAGAAACACTGTATTATTCTTTCATGTAAATAGAGCTATAAAGCAACACAAAAATAATCTCCAATGGGCTAAATTATAGTAAACTCCTGTATAATAGATGCTCTAAAAATTTTTTGTGTTTCAATATATATTCTTTATCCATACTTTTGTGTTGATAAATGGAGTATAAAGTCTTGCAAAATAATTCAGACATTTTTGTAGGTTAAAAATATTTGTATAGACCTTGAATCTTCTTAGCCAACATACATGTACCAATATAAGGTATTTTATTTAAGCAAACACCTTTTAATATTTCTCTATTCTAAATATTTTCCTGGTAGGAAAAATGAATAATTGTTTGACAAAAGAAACAAAATACTCCTATCTACAGCATAGAGCTCCTTCTACATGAAATTCCCTGAAGGTCTTTTAGTGTTGATGCCACTGAAGAAGCAGAGCTAGGAGATAAAAGGGTCACCACATAGTTTCCATCAGACCCAGTCAAAATTTTGTCAAAATTTGAAGGATTCATGAGATTAAAGGGGTTTGTTTGTTTGTTTGTTTGTTTGTTTTTCCCTGTATAAAGTGAAATTTAGTAATAAAGGGCATATACTGAGCTATTCCGACTGCTTCCTCTGTGGACAGAATATAGCAATTATTGTGTCCAAACTATTTTGTGTCTAAAATGAGCCCCAGGGAGAAATGTAGATGGTTGAAGATGGAGCGTAGGCTACTTCTTTGATGTATGCAGTCAGCAGGGGCAGGGTTGTTGGTTTGGTATGCACCTAACAAAACCACACAGGTCTGTGAAATATCATCGGTGAACATTTGGAAGCATTTCTATGCTCACTTAGGAGCTCAAAAAGAAAGCTCTTGTTATGTATCAATTCTTTAAATTCAACCAGCTAATTTATATTTAAAAATTGTAATTACAATCTGAAAAGAACAGAAACATCATTTAAAAAAAAAAAGTTCTCAGTTTCTGATGAGCTGTAGGCTTAAGATTTCCTTTTCAAACATGAGTCATTCACAAATGAACATCTAAGACCTTTCTGACAATAAACCAGAACAGTTCTGCATTGCCATAAGTCATATAGGAAAGGAAAGAGATAAGCAAAAGACTCTGCCAGACAGCTGTAACAGGAAGATTAAAAATGCTCATCGTATATAAAGTTCACGTGGAGTGCAGATTTTGATACAACAAAACTGCACTTGTAGACCAGTGCATTCTGCTTATATCTAGACCAGAGAGGTTTCCGATACAAACTGGAGCTGCTTACTTCCTTGGAAATGTTTCTCATTCTATTATGAATGTTTTCTGGAGTCTGAGATGCTTTGTGACTAATGTTGAGGGGTAACTCAAAATGTCATTTTTAAAGGGTCTCCCTTTGTTTCTTAATCAATAAGTAAAGATGGATTCTGAATGTTCAAAAAGACTTCTCTCCTGTTGCATGCTATTAGGGAAGAGCTTGGACAAAAAGTAAGCACTTTTTGTTCATTATGAAAGAAAATTTTCTTCCAAACTGCATATATGTCACAGAGACTGTGTTTCCCCAGGACTTCTCCAGGTATAATAGAACGAGGGAGATGTAAAAGTACTGGTTATTTATGCTCAGACTTCAGCTGTACGAGTCTATTTAAATCTTGAAAAATTAATTTTTTAGGAGGAGGTCTATGACAGGCAGAGACAGATGGAAAGGTATTGTCATATATTTTTTACAATACTATTACATAACATATTTGGTGTGAGTCATGGAAAATCTTCCTATGCATTCTCACAGTACATAGTGATGGTGTGAGAGGCAAAGAAAGGGGCCTATAGCTGCCAAGTTCAGAAGCTCAACACATGATGCAATGGCATTTGAATTAAGTACTTCAAATGGCTAAAATAAAAGACCAGAACAGGAAGCAGTGGTTTCTTCATTATCGTGGCAAAATTAGTCATACAGCAAAAGTGATCACATCTGGGGCATTTTCAATACTGTCAATTCTATATTTCTCTATGATATAGGATACATTGTATAGACACATAGGTTTTTATGTGTGTTTGTCTCCTGTGAACTACATTATATACCTGTATGATATGCCTATATTATATCTATGTATAAATACTGTATATATAATTTTATTAAAAACAGCAATTTTTTTTCCCTCCACTTATATTTCATACCTTCCTTTTCTAAAGACAGAGTACTCTGTTCTCCTCTTGTTCACTTCTATTCTCTGCCTATTCCTGTGTTTAATTCAAATTCTAGATGGTCTTAATAGCCTTCTTTATAGCATCTCTTCATCCTACCAAAGCTAAATTGAAGTCCCAGCTTCAAATGACACTTTTCATCTACCACCTGTAGTCTTCTGTTGTCTGGGGCAACTCCTCAGTTTTACCTTTGTCGTGGGTTAACCCCAACCAGCAACTAAGCACCATGCAGCCGCTTGCTCGCTCCTCCCTCTGCGGTGGGATGGGGTGGAGAATCGGGAACAAAAGGTAAAACTCATGGGTTGAGATAAGAACAGTTTAGTAATTGAAATATAATATAATAAAATAATAATAATAATAGCAATGAAAAGGAAGATAACAAAATGAGAGAGATAAAACCCAAGAAAGACAAGTGATGCACAGTGCAATTGCTCACCATGTGCTGACTGATGCCTAGCCAGTCCCTGAGCAGTGATCGGCCCTTCCCAGCCAGCTCCCCCCAGTTGCATACTGAGCATGACATCTTATGGTATGCTCCCTTCCAGCTTCTTGTGCACTTCCTCACTGGCAGAGTATGCAAAACTGAAAAATCCTTGATTTAGGATAAGCACTACTTAGCAACTACTAAACCATGAGTCAGCCACTAGAAAGAAAATTAACTCTGTCCCAGCTGAAACCAGGACAACCATGTTCCTGAAACCCTGTGTAATCATAATCTAGGGTGGGATTCAGCTACAGCTTGACACCTACATTCAAATGAATGCAGCAGGTGGGTGTCTACATGTGCAAGACATATCTAACTTGGAATTACAATCTATTAAAATCAAGTCAACACTGAATGTGGAGTCTGGAGAGCTAGTCTGTTCATCAATCACTACTTTAGTGTAATCTGAATAACTGCCTAGGCTCCACTAATTATATTCCTCAGGACCTTTCCTTGGTTGTTCTATTGGTCAAGCATCATATGGAATGTCCTTAGTATTTTGGGTGACTCTTCTACAGGAGGACATTAGGGGTCTCATAGGTTTTATGACTCTCTGCAAGCTCTGTGTATTTATCCTGGGTAACAATAAATTGCCTCAACTGGTACCGGACACCTATGTTTAGACAACTGAATCAAGAACTCCGGGATGCTAAGGGGACTTTAGAACTCTTTTAAACTTGCAGACACTGACAAGTAAGCATTTCAGATATTTTAATCTAGAGCTGTCTTGTTTTTTCACCCACATCTCCAATTTACTAGGGGATCCAGATTATTCTTCCACTTCCATAATCTACTAACAGATGTTTTAGCTGCCTATTGTGTTAAGTCTCCTGCTTTTCAATGGAAAAGAGAACAGTAATGGTAGTAAAAAAGGAAGAGGGTGGACAATTATCGACCTTGGGACAAGAGACAGGAAAACAATTGCATGTGAATTTATGTTGGATTGTTAGATAAAGCACATCCTACTCTGAAGATGGAGAAGTCAGAGAAAAGTCTCCTGGTAAGCTCTGAACAAAAAGAGGTTTGGGAGGATTGTTCGCGAGGAAAAGAAGAAATTGGCAAGTAGTTAAATTTAAGCAAATTATGGTTCCTGAAAGAGCAAAATGTATTTCCAAAAACTATTTCATTATAAAGAGATTATTTCTTCTGAATTTTCCTTCAATTACTTTATTGATGGTATATTTGAAAATACATTGATAGAATTTTAAAAAAGGTCAAAATACTTTCAAATATATATGTGACGAGTTTAAAAGTTATTTGAAGCAATTCAAAATGCAATAATTATTCTCTACATAGCTATATGTTATTCTAGAAAGCTCTTTCTGTGAATGTTTACCCCACAGGAAAGTGGGGTAGGTTTCTCCAAATATTCTTACAGGAAAAATCACTGTATATTTTGGAGAGCTTTGTGTAGAATAAAGCAGCAGATGGATCTGTATTCCTTAGATATTTTCTGTTCGCTCTCCATTTTCTTTGTGTAGCTTTCATCCATTTTAGCTCTGGTCTACCAAAGCAAGTCCGGAAACAACCTAGACCATCTAAATTCCAGATCTCTCTACACAATAAATAGATAATCTGAATCATTCTTGAGACAGGCTCATATTGCCTGAATCCCTATATAGCTCTTCAGTGGGCACAGTACTGGGGAACTTCATTTTTATTGTAACCTGGGTAAGGATAGTTTGCTGTTTAGGGGGAAAGCACCCCAGGGCTCCCAACACAGGGCAAGCCACCCCAAGAGCTGTTCCTTCCAAGGAAGCTCAACCCTTAGAGTCCCCATGTCAGTCCCAGGGCCCACCTTCTGGAGAAGCATGAAATTGTTTATTTTCACTCCCAATCAGCACAAAACCAAATTACAAAGTTGTGAAAATGAAATTCCTTTCTCTGCACACCTTCCTATTAATAATACATGTTGACGGACCTTTATCCTTCCTCCTAGGAAAACATTAAAATTCCTGCTAGCTACGCAGGCTACAATTGTCAAATCTTCATTTTTTCCTCTCTTTCAGTGCAATTTTGCCTTTCTAGTTGTGGATTCTTTTGGGCAGGCTCACCCAATACTACACAGTTTTAAAGACATTTGTGTTGCTATATAAAAAGACATATATATATATATATATATGTTGCTATATATAAAGACACATAGATGAACAAATACTATTGAGTATCTTCCTACTCTTCTGTCTTAAGGTGTTTTCATTCTTTGAGAGATTGCCTCTTACACACAGAAAGCAAAATGAAATTATTTTAATGCATAGGATAAGCGATCAAAAAGCATGAGAAAACAACAAATACATTCGAAGTACAGCTCATTATAAAAAGACAAAAATTCAACCCATTCCATTTATGCTACAGATATGCTAACAAGTGTTAATTACAAAAGTCATGTAGTCTTTTTGTTGAACTACATAGAAATGCTTGCAGTATATGCTGCTGATAAAAAACCTCAAACATTTCATATGTAATAACAGCCAAATGGGATTAAAAAGGAACAGTTCAGCAGTAAGACAGCAATGATCAATAGCCTACTGTTGAATACTGAAAAACTCTCCTGTAAGAAAGCAAGAAAAATAGTGTTCGCTTTTCTCCATCATTGGCTCAAAATTACCAAATCTCCCCCTGGGCCATCTCTTCGATCGTTCTTCTCATGCCCTTCCTTTCACTTAATTTGAATGGATAGGGGAGGAAGAGAAGCTACAAAAATAATGTCCAACTATAACAAGATATAGTTAAAGTAAGTTGAGGACATTCCAAGGTGAAATGGTTAAAGCAGAAGCTCTGGTTTCATTTCTGGCTTTACCATTGACATAGTGTGTAATCATGACTAAATCATTCTGCTACTCCTTCAACTTCATTGTAACATTTTCTTAAAGAAAATGCAACCTTACTTTCACATTGCAGATATCTTTGGACAATGTTGTAAACAACGACCAAAATAAGAGACAATTGTATGCAATGTGAATTAATACATTAATATAACATCATATTAATAGTAAGATTATATATATATAAACAAGTATACAGATTCTTTAATATGAGACTCATGCACAGTAATATACATTCAGTTCTAGAACTGGCAGAAATACCCCTATGGTGTGTGGTGCAAGAGTAATGCTCTGATTTGCACATACGATTAAAGACACTATATTCCCAGGCAGAGCACTACAAAGCTGATGAATGTCTTTTCAGACTAAAATCAGTGACAGTTTTGCCCCTCTCTTAGCTGGCACTCAAGGCTTTTTTTTCTGTACTTGATTACATGTACAAATGTTGTAAAAATATATGATGTTGTCCATAGTAACTTTATACATGTCCTCTGATTTGTGTCAGTCATTTTGATTTTGGAGATTCTGTCAGACGTCATAAACATAAGATTCTCTGCTCACCATGAAGAGAATCTCAAAAAACTCTCATGCCCTTCCCATAGCTTTGCTGAATTCAAAGCAGCAGTCATTTCCTTCCAACTAATAACTAGCAGCTATCAAGAATTTTTGCTACCATTGTTATTCAGTTAAGCACAACTGCTTTAGCAATGGTTCTCAAGACATTTTTGCATCTGATTTAACCAAAAGCTCTGATTAAGCAACTAAATAACTAAAAGTCTCAGGTGAGTGTACAAGTTCCCCAAGCTACAAATTTCATTTATTAGCTGTCCTTTTTTGAAGCCTTTTCTCTTTTCTTGTCATCTTTTAAACCTAGAGCTAGACTAAGCTGATCGTTGTGTTGCACATGACTTCCATGCTGGTAGTGTGGCAACTTCTAGCCACCGCAGGAGTGATAAAACAAAGAAAATAATACTGGATAGAGACAACTTTGAAAGCTTACTAAAGGCAGAGGGCTTTTTATTCAACTGACCCAAGCCCAACTTGTAAATGGACATATGTATTCTATATTGTTCAAAAGGCATTTTAAAACCAAAAGAGCTCTGAAAAGAGCACAGATGTATAGGCCAAACACAGGATCGGGATACCAATTATATATATTTTCGCACAGCAGTGCAGGTGTAGACAGGTGTATATCAAACAGATACATATACCAGTTCTTTCACAAACCAGTGTTTTGGCACATGTTCTATAAGGAAAGTATCTGTTGTTAGTGGTTACCTAGACTCTTTACAGATTCATTTAGGCTCCTTTCGTCAAAGTTATGGCTAGCAAAATGGGATCAATGTCTTATGGAAGGAAGAAATCTAAAGGAAAACCCAATGCAACTGACACATCTGGAAAATAAAAACCTAAATTACTCTAGAAGCCCTTGAAAACATCAACTATAACACCTCTGTGTGCACAACTTTGCTAAAAACACACATACACATTCATTCACTGTAGTGCATTGACTATTTAGAGTAATACATTTTCAGTCATCCATTTTTTTTGGACTGATGTATGGATTTAAAAGTGAAAAAAATGCCTAGCTATCACGTGGAAAGGCAATGGCTACTTTGAACTGGAAAGTAAAAAGCAAAGAGTATCATGGACTGGAAGGTTATTTAAGCCTTTAGTAAGGCTAGTAAATATGATTTTTTATTATTGTGTTTCCAAATTATTTTTCCTCATGCTTTTTTTTCCAAGTGGATTCTTCCATTTTCCTTCCTTGCCATCCCAATCATAGTGTGCATGTTCTCAACAAAAGTAGAATACTCACATCTTATTATGCTCCTTATCCCAAACTTTTTTAAGCCTTTCTTGTCTAAACATTGGTAGGTAAGATGCCTTCAGGAAAAGAAACAGTGGCTTCTGTTTTCTCTTCACACTCTCAGAATAATTTCTTTATTGTTTTAACTAGCATTTTCATCATCTTTTTTTCTCACCCTTTTCACTATACTAGCCATTAGGGAGCATTTCTTTCTTTCTTCGTGATCATGTCCTGTGACAAGATGTTTAATTCTGAATTTTGAAAAACTATTTAAGAAAAGGGAGGAAGTACACAATATTTGAGAAAAGAAATGGGAGAATAGGTGAGTAAACAAGGTATCAGAAAAAGAAAAGGGTTTGAGAGGAAGATGACAAAAGCAAGAAAAATACAAGAAAGTCTGGAGAGAGAGAGACAAATTAAAACTGGAATAGGGAAAGAAAAAAGTTATAGAGGTAAAATAAAGGAGATGTG
>VYZV01044216.1:24036-52104 GCA_013401275.1 Pandion haliaetus | reverse complement strand
TCCTATCTCGAAGAAGAATTAACTTCTACTACCATTTTAGCTGGTGAGAGATTTATCATCCATTACGCAGAATGCTGTAAAATCATAGCAAGAGCAGAAAAGACCAGTAAAACAGCTGTTTAGTGTTGGAACTTTATCACTTTGAGAACACGTGGTCAATGAGCAAAAGCAATTTATAGCACCTGAGATGAGCTGTGGTCACCTTTACTGTATTTGACAAAGAGTGGATTAGTTAGAGGGAATTGATAATGTACATTTGAATCTAGGTAATCAGATTGGTTTTGAGAAAAAGGAAAAATACTGTATATCCGAAGTGCGGAACCCTCAGGATGAAATATCCCAGCCTCCTAAATCTGAAATTTCTGTGTTATCCTTAAATAGTGGAGAAAATTCTGCTGTCACTTAAAATTGTTTGTCAACTTGAAAACATCCTTAGTAATGTTTATTAATAAAGTAGTTTATTCAGAAATGACACCCTGAGGATGATAGCTGTAACTGGAATTTATAATATATTCACTTACTGTAGGTTATTAATTTCTAAGACTCGGCTCTTGGACATATTTACAGGGTAAATAGCCGAGCTGCTGGAAAAACTTGGGAAAAACACTGTTGTCTTGTAGCAGAAAATTGCTAATAAAATTCATCAGATCTTCACCAGACCCAGGATGAAACTCATAGTAAAACTGGAGATTTGAGGACCAGAGTAACAACAACAACAGTAAGAAATCAGTTAGAGCACTGATTTAGAAAGCAGGACACATATGTTCCATTTTTAAATTCCTTGCACCGGAGACTTGAACCTGGGTCTTCCACTTTCCAACTGGAGTCTCCCAAGCAGTGGGTTACTCACATCTTGCTGAGGAGATGCCGTTTTTCTCATTATTAATGTCAAGTGGAAATGAATTATGAAATATCAAAATCTTTCATAAAATCTGTTTCTGTTTTCAGGCTAACTGCAAAATCTGTCTCTTACAGTGGACAATGGACTGATTT
The DNA here is from genome assembly GCA_013401275.1 of Pandion haliaetus. Taxonomy (NCBI): domain Eukaryota; kingdom Metazoa; phylum Chordata; class Aves; order Accipitriformes; family Pandionidae; genus Pandion; species Pandion haliaetus. The sequence continues at coordinate 51,111 of VYZV01044216.1, read as the reverse complement.
GGCTTTTTGGGGTGCCTGGTTCTCACATGAGTATATTGGTCAAGAAGAGATAATAATAAGACTCCTTTTTGTTGGAATACTGGCATTTAGATAAAACAGATCTACCAAAAGTGTCTGGAGAGTTTGAATTCAAAATAAAATGAAAGAAAATCAATATACTTGTTATCCAACTACTGTACAATATGAAACATTAATAACCATTGAAATGTCAACATTAGACAATTTGTTGTTGTTTTTCTTGTCCTTAAAATAGCCATGGCATATTTTGGTCATTCTATTCTACCAGTTCAGTGATAACAAGAGATTCGACAGGCATAAAGTGAATTTATAGGAAAGTACAATAAGGACAAAATACAGTGACCTCTAAGCAATTACAACTAAACATGGAAGAAAATGAGTGACACATCAAAGCATCAGCTTCAAAGGCACTCCCAGGTGGCTCTTTTCAGAATATATGCCACAGGAATTGTACAATAAGGTGTTTGAACTTTTCTATACAAGCAAAATTTTAAGAATCCTTATCAGGGCAAAAAAGTCCACTAAAATAAATAAATAAATAAAACCAACTGTGTTGAAGGACAGCTAAAAATCCAAAGTCAATGTATTCCAAGTATGTTTGATAAAATGGTGCATAACAGAAGAAATAGTCTGGCTCCAGCTTTTTCAAGGGAAAGTGTTGTGAAGGGAAAGATCTATGATACTAAAAATGCATATCAACATTTGACAGGCATATTGTTTTGCCTTTAAAGAAAAAAAAAGTTTGGATAGCAGAATATGGCTCTTGCTTAACTTAATTTTTGAAGCCATGTGAGTATCACATGGCTAACATTTATAGTTGCAGTCAGAGATTTGGTGGGAGATAAAATTCCAGAGGCAAAATTCACAAGATAAACAAACATGACACAAAACATAGAGGAGTCCCACCAGATGATTTTTTTGTGATGTCTGGAATAATCTATGTAGAAATAATCTATGAAAGCAACTGTAGTGGCTGAGACTCTATTGTGATTACAATGGGCAGCTACGGGCTGAACTTGAGCTAAATTTGCAATTTTCTGCTAAACTTAGATATCAAGTTGAAGAAGATAAAATGTTTAGGTGAAACTTAGGAGTATAACACTCATTTTTTTAAAACAGAATCTAGAGTTCTTAGATGCCTGAAATGCAAATAGCCATCTAGTTTACTGACCTTAGCTTCCACTTCTGAAATCCTTGTCCTCATAGAAAGGAATAGGAATTATTTGTGGTGGACAGAACCACCATCCCTACCTTCCCACCCAATTTGTATGTATAATCTCCCAGTTATTGCAAATTTAAGTCTCACTGACTTTCAAAGCAATCTGAAGGCACATAAGTCACTTAAAAATCTGGGACTTCAGCTTTGCAGCACTGAGATACTTTTTCTGCATATAAATTTTTGCATTGAGATTTTCCGTGTATGGCAAGAGTACAGATTTTTGTTACAATAGCTGAGTGAGGTATAGAGAAGTTAGGAGTGTATTTAACTTCAGAAGTAGATTCTGGTTTTCAGCTTGGAATAATCTTTCCATCAGCATTTACCTTTATTGTTATGATAAAGTGTTCAAAATAGAAATTATATACTGAACTATTATAACAGATTTGAATATTTTATTTTGGCAATCCACATGATATTGGAATTTTGCTCCCCATCACAACCAAAATAAAGATACATTTTAAAAGTCTATACTGAGCTGCCATATTGGAAACTTTTCTGCAAAAAAGCTAGTCTCAAACTCTCAACTTCCTTTGCATTTTAGCATTTTTTTAGTTATTCAATTATGTTGTTACTATACGTTATGAAATGAAGTTTGTAATTACTCCTTGTAACGCAACAAGAAAATCTAAAGTAAAAGCTCTTTTAGCATCCCGGGGGGGGGATTTACATTATTTATTAAATAATTTCAATTGTCCTTATGGACCTTTTTACTTCAATGTTCACAATAGTAATTTTTATTCAAAAAAATTAAGAGTTCTTTACAGGGGCATCCCTTTTCCCTAATTTTAATGGTTTTGTCAGAGTTAATATTTCTGTAGTAGCACTATTACACTCTTGGAACTTGGTAAGCTCAATGTAGTGGCTGAAGTTAACTTAAACATTTGCCATTATTTATGTACATTTCATTAAGATCTCAATAACTGAGCTCATAAAAAACAACATCAAAAGCTAAATTTGTTTAAGTTTCAGGCATACAAGAAAGGATTAGGTCTGCCACATACAGCTGTGGGCCATGGTTTTCCTATCATGCCCATGTAAATCAGGATTAACTTTTTGTAATGACTGGAAAGTACTATCCAGAACAACAACTGAGAAAAACAGCAAGGAAATATTCATGAAGGTGTAATTTGCATTGTTCGTGTTTCAGATAGGATAGACAGTATTCCAGGTACACATAAAGTCCACATATATGTATAAACACTCTTAATGTCAAAGCAATTTAGGACATATTCATATAAGTCAATGAGTTAGTGTGAAGCAAAATAAAAATCAAATCAAGTTCTGAAGAAAAATCGTGACACTGCTAATGATTTTAAGAACTCTAGGGCTGAATGACTATTTTATCTATTAAAAGTCAATAATTTTGAAGTCAAATGAATAGTAGGGAGGTCTTAATGTTGCAAGTAAGGGATCATAAACCAAATATTTCTCTGAAAGAGAACATGGGGATACAAAGTTGGGGAAGGATTCACATGCCTTAACAACTGGCATAATTCAGTCCATCCTGAAATGAAGGCTGCTTTTTCAGTCTGCTCTTTCCTGGTTAAATTCTCAAGAAAAAGTGAATGCCCCTTGGGTGTCTCTTAGGTGAATCTGTACAAATTTGCAACAGTATCTTCAAGTTCAGAGAGATGTAATTTTGTCCCGGTTTAACCCCAGCCAGCAACTAAGCACCATGCAGCCGCTCACTCACTTTCCATACCCCCCCCCCACTCAGTGGGATGGGGGAGAAAATCAGGAAAAAAAGCAAAACTAGTGAGTTAAGAATGGTTTAATAGAACAGAAAAGAAGAAACTGATAATGATAATGATAACACTAATTAAATGAAAATATTAATAATAAAAGGAATGGAATATACAAGTGATGCACAATGCAATTGCTCACCACCTGCCAACCAACGCCCCTTTTGTCCCCCAGTGGTGATTCCCACCCCAGTTCATAAACATCACATGATATGGAATACCCTGTTGGCCACTTTGGGTCAGCTACCCTGACTGTGTCCCCTCCCAACTTCTTGTGCCCCTCCAGCCTTCTTGCTGGCTGGGCATCAGAAGCTGAAAAACCCTTGACTTTAGACTGAACATTACTTAGCAACAACTGAAAACATCAGTGTGTTCTCAACATTCTTCTCATACCTAGCTCAAAAACACAGCACTGTACCAGCTACTAGGAAGACAATTAACTCTATCCCAGCTGAAACCAGGATAAATTTGCATTCCTCTCTGCCAGCATGTGCAGGCCTGTTCTTTCATTTCATGTGAGTCTTTCCGCTACAAACTCTAATTGGGACTTTTTGTAGATGTGAAGTCCTTTGGAACACATAAGTACAAACCAATTGGTGACAGCAGATTAATTTCAACTCAATCCAATTCACTGTCAAGTTATTGAAAAGACATATCCATGATACTGTAGATTCACTGCTCAATTCCACTGATTTATCAGGTTGAACAATTAAGATAGCATCTTTGGGGAAAAGACTACCAGAACAGAAGTACTTTCTAATAAATTGAACTTGTAATGTGTGGTGCAAAATGTGTTTAATATCAACCAGGTGAAATGTTGCTAAAAAACGTGCGTTTTCAGATTAACAATGCCAAAGACATTTTCTTCAAGGGGAACTCAAGGGACCGCTGTCATATTGTTTTTATTTTTGAGTTTACATACTAGACCTGCCCTGCAACAGTTTGTTAGCAATTTACTGTTTATATGCTCCCACTATTAATATGAGACATTTGGTTCTGCATAAAATCATGGATTTTTCCCCCTATAAAAATTCTTAATAACAAACAAAATTGCACTTATATAATGGCTTTTTTTCCTTGAAGCCCTAACATTACAACATCCTTTGGATGAAGGGACACTTCAGTTGTAATAAAGTGTACTAAATTGTGCAAGGTTGTATTGAGTAATTGCATTCTCCTAGATTGCGTTTATCATTTTAATGAAATTTCAAATAAAATTAGAAACTTCTCAGAAAGTCTCAGAATACTTCACTGAGTTCCCAAAATGCTGATGTTTTAAAGACTATATTTTTCAAGTCAGAGACACTGTTATCAATGCTAAGTGTGAACATCCCAGCATTTAAGTGCACGAATGTAAAATAGATGACTCTTTCTCTATAGTCTGTAAAATGAAATATGATAAATGCAGCATTAGTGATAAGAAATCATACTGTGTAACATTCAGGAAGAGGGGTCCACTTTAAAAAATACAAGATAAATTATTTTTTTCTTCTTTGTTATCCAATTGTGCTTCATTCATTCTTGGTTTGGGTGAGATTAACATGCTGGATAACATATGCAATGGAAAAAACTTAACCTTACTGTCAGCCCACACCGAGTATATCAGAAAAATGTACAGAAATACCCTTGTCGTGGGTTTATGGAATGAGCTGCCCTCAACACTGTTAAGGCTACAGGCAAATGACAAGGTCACTGGCCGGTGGTTACACTAACAGAATGGAATGGGCTAACGGAATGGAATGGGACACAAAACCGTCTGGACTTGGCATGAGGAATTGCTTGACATGACAGCCAACAGTGTGAGCATCGGACAAGAGGTAAGGAAAGCACTGAGCAGATGGTAGCATCTCACAGGTGGCTACGGGTGCCAAGCCTCACAGGGAGTTGGACAGCATCACTGGGGACCCACCACTAATACCATGTAAAGGCAAGGTTACCTAAGTAAAGGTATGAAAAATGCCAAATTTGGGTATAGGTGTGGCAAAAACAATTAGGACAAGAGGAAATGGCCTCAAGTTGCACCAGGGGAGGTTTAGATTGACTATTAGGAAAAATGTCTTTACTGAAACGGTTGTCAGACATTGGAACAGGCTGCCCAGGGAAGTGGTGGTGTCACCATCCCTGGAGGTATTCAAGAAACGCGTAGACAAGGCACTTCAGGACATGGTTTAGTGGGCATGGTTGACAGTTGGACTGGATGATCTTAAAGGTCTTTTCCAACCTAAATGATCTATGATTCAAAATGGGGACTGACAGAGAAAAAGTAATTAGGGGCAAGTTGTTTACCTGGGAGAAGGCTGGGGCAGAGAAAGGAAGGTACAGGGGTGGCAACAAGGACGGTCAAGTGGCAGGAAAAGGGATAGTAAAGTGTGGATAACCTGTAAGTGGGACAGCACAGGGGTCCCTATCAAGCAGCCTTGCGCTTGCTCGGTGCTGCTGGAGCAGGGCAATAATTCAGACCTGTTGCTCTGGCTATACAGTAAAAGTTGGTGTGCTTCTGCGGCGAGGAGGGCTGGGGTGAAAGCAGGATGGGGTGGAAGCTGTCCCTGTGTAAGGGAACACTGGATGGACAGATCTGAGTATCCTAATACCACCAAGCTGCTGCTCATTCCAGGCCTGATGGCACTCATCACACACAATACATTGTATCTGGGTACACAACAAAACATTGCTAAGCTCTGAAGCATGGAGGTTTTGGATCCCTTTCAGAAATGTTTGGTTTAATTTTGATAGTTCCTGTGTTCTTGAGAGTGGTGTTGATAAGTAATTTTCTAAAGCTTTTTTTATGTCACTTTAATTATGGCAAGGCTTAGATAACTTTGGAATACAACATCCAACAGATTTCTTTACAGAATATCAATTAATTAAGAAGGGTGGAAGCTATTTTTACTTGGTTTGGAGAAGTATTATCAATACTACAAAAATATCATTACTAGGGAAATAATCTTGGTTTGGGTGAAAAGGAAATAATGTGAGACAGACAAAAGTTGTCTGATAATTTTTTTTTCAATTCAAAATAGACAATTCTTGTAAGTCAAAGAAATTAATCAAGACAGCTGGACTGGAATGTTGGGATTTGGATGTTTTTTGTTTTTTGGTTTGTTTTTTTTTTTTTAATAACAGATGTAAAAGTTTATCTGGAACATGTATCTCTTACAGTAAAATATTAAGACCTGAATGGTAAATAAGCATCTCAGAAGATATATTAAGCCTAAAAAGGATATCAACATAAAAGAAGCAAACAAACAAATAAATAAGAGGATTGAGAAGAGAAAGCTGGTCTTAGTGGTCAGTAACAATTCCCAAAGGACAATCTGGATTCAGTGCTGTAATGGTTTTAAAAACAAATAGAACAGCTTCCTTTTTCAACTATATGAAATAAATAAAAAATTAATAAAAACATGAGGGGGGAAAGGCATTTTTTTGACAGGGGAAAATATTAAAGGCAATCTAGGCATTACTCAGAACAAATATATTCATATTTTTCCCTCATATTTTTCTAATAACAATGATGCTTAGATCAGTCCTATAGAAAAAATAAAAATTAATGCACAGAAATAGAGGCTCATTCTGGAAAAGAAGTTGTAAAAGAGTGGCACATGTTTATTTTGAAAGAACTAGACAATTAAAACTACAAAGCTGTCAAATGATCTATGAGTCATGTGGCAATTTTTAATAGTAGTATATAATTATATTATTAGAGGGAAGGAAATATAGTATTCTGTAAAGAGACGAAAGAATGGATCCCACAAAGTCAGGACTTGAGAACTCACATTGAAGAAATATGCAAATAAAGAGGAAAAATAAATGGAAGAATCTACTAAGAGAGCAATGGGATCAAAAACATGGGGGGGGGGGCGTCAGACCTATCATGGATAAAATAAATAATAAAGCACTAAAGAAAATGCAATAAATCTTTACATTTTAGGTCATTCAATACAATGTCATATGGAAAAATCTTTATTTGACACGAAGGTGGGAGTTAGCACAAGCATTATAAACTTAAAAAAAAAACTTTAAAAAAAATCTGTTAAAGATTAAATGACAACAGCCACATTGAAAGGAAAAATATTGAACTGCAAACAGAATAATTGTGAAAACTGCAAACAGAATAATTGTGAAAATCATAAGTAATATCTTGGGACTGATTTCATTTAACATTTCCTTAATGACCTTGGTAAAACCAGTTCGAATGTGCTTAAGAAATCAGGTAAAGATTTGTAAGAAACAATCAGTGCAAGAGGGTGAGCAGTATTTTATACTGAACTTTTGGATAACCTTGAAAACAGAATAACAGCAATGAAGTGAAACTTATCATCATACCATGTAAAAGATGGACAGTAGTGGGACTCAGTAGTAGTTTTCCCCAGCACAAATAGTGATGAGCCAAAGGCTTGCCTAGTTGCTGAAGTAGAGAAAGTTCCATTTTTAGGCTTTGCCTACAGCTGTGTAGGACTAAGCTATGAGATCTAGGAAATCAGCCTATTGTTATATTAAGCTCTTGGATGCATGAATTCTTCACTTGAGTGAGTACTCTGTTTTAATTATAAGCAATCCTTTTATTGGGTTTAAATTTCCCACCTTATAATTAAATTAAATGTTGTCCTGTTCCCAACACAGAACTTTTTTCTACCTCCTGTCTTGTTTACCTGATTTCTAAAGCAAACGACCCCAATCTTGCCATATCAAAGCTTTTTCAGCTTAACCATTTTCAGCACCTTTCTCAATTCCTCAATATCTGGATTATCCTGCAACTTTGATATTATTGTCAAACAAATGTTAAAACCTGAATCACCTTTCATTAGCTCATGCTTACATTCATTTTCATCATGTTCTACTAAACTTTTATTTCTCTACATGATGGTAAGTCTAGGTATTACAAGTCTGGAAAAAAAACCCAAACCAAAACATGTAAAACTTTTTATTCAACAGAGTTGCTATGTTGTGACAGGATTTAGCTGCGGAAAAGAGAAATTGAGAAAGAAGTTGATTGTGTTCATTTTTTTTCTTGTCAGTTGAATGTAATTATGCTGAATAAGGTGTCAGGTAGTTTTATACCTAATCATAGCATAAACCAAATCAATCTACAAGTAATGAACTAAATAAATTAAATACACAAATTGGGTCAGATATATTGTTACCAAAGGAAGCAATCTTGTGTGTGCATTTTTAAGGCATTTGTTTCCAACCTAGACACCTGCTACAAAGAGACTTTTTAAACCATTGTGTGTGGGGGGGTTATGTTTCAGAAACTAATTCTCTCCTTTCCTTAATGATCTTTCATTTAAATTACTGTTGCAAATGCAACAGTGACAGCATGTGATCAACACTTTACACTCTCATCATCACAGCTTGTCAACTGTTTTATATAAGCCAAAAACCTGTTCTTTCCATTTTTTCTGCAGTGTCAGGTATGAAGACCAGTTACATTTTTATTCTCTCCTGACAATCCTTACAAACCAAACCACAATGGAACACTTTAAAGCACTGTTGTTGTCTTCAGAACCACCTTGAAATTCCAGAACCTCTGTTGAATGAAAAGTTACCAGTTTTGTCTTTCTAGGACATACCTATTCCATGTTACTATAATTCACCCTGATGCGATGGGTTGACCTTGGCTGGTTGCCTGACACCCATCCAGCTGCTCTCACTCACCCTCTAACCACAGGACAGTGGGACAAAATAAAGAGATAAAAACAGGGAGATCACTTACCAATTACTGTCAAAACAGATTCACAGGGCAATGGGGGATGGGGAGTTCTGGTCAGTCCATAACATCTGCTGCTCTTCCTCCTCTCACTTCTCCAGCATGGAATCTCTCCACAGACTGCAGTCTTTCAGGATAAACCTGCTCCAGCATAGCCTTCTCCACAGGCCGCAGGTGAATCTCTCCTCCAGCGCCTGCAGCACCTCCTCCCCTCCTTCTTCTCTCACCTTGGGGTCTGCAGGGCTGTTTCTCTCACTTTTTTGCCTCACTCCTCTCACTGCTGCATGGCATTTTTTACCCTATAGCTGACATACGCTTTCTCAGAGGCCACCATCTCGTCTGAGGGGCTCAGCCATGCCCTGCGGTGGGTCGGTTGGAACCGGCTGGTACCGGCCATGTCCTGCATGGGGCAGCCCTGGCCTCTCCTCACAGAGGCCGCCCTGCAGCCCCCGCTGCCAGCGTCCGGGCACCTGCAATCCCTACACTTGAAATGGCACTTTTAAAAAAGAAAGTTCTCTTGAAAAAATAGTTATTTGGGTTTAGACCATTAAGGAAGCTGTGGCTTCCTTGATCTTAATAAGAATAGATTACGTTTCAGTTCTTTCTATAACTGTTGTATTACAGTTAAGTATTTGTAAGGTTTTCAGGTTTTCTAGGGAGTTCTTTAATGTTCTGTGACAAATCTTTACATTTCAGGCATCCCTCTTCACTTTCATGACAGCTTTTGAAATATTCAGGTCTTAATTTTTCATGCTTCCTTAAATACAGTTCAATGCTGAAAATGAATGTAAAAACAAAAGGTCAATGATGAAAAATTATTCCACACTGTGACACCTTTGCAACAGTTCTATTAGAGAAGAAAAAAAAAAAATCTGATGAAACTTAGGAGCCTAGTAAGTACTGGGGTACATTATACAAGACACATGCATACAAACACAGAGAGATGTGTGTGTGTTCCAGTTTTTCATGGCTTTCTGTGTTGGTGACTACTAAGCATGCACAGTGACTGACATCAGTCAGTCTGCCCTTATGAGCAGTAGTTGAAATATCAGTTCAGACCAAATATCAGTTCAGACCTCATCTAGTTTAATGACAGAATACTAGTTTGCACTTAGGTGTTCCTGAAGGAAGGAGCTCCTAGAGAATAGCTGTCTACAGGCTGAGTAAACATTGTCAAAAGTAACATTAAGTGACACTGTCTAGTAGTCCTAGCAGAAGGGCAAGGACTGAACAGATGCTGAACAGATGCTGAATTATTTTTGTCACTAACAAAGGTTTGAGCTGTGCTGTTAACATACCTGTGAAAATCTTGTATTTGGAAAGTCAAGGATAAAAAAAAACCAGAAAATTGATCTGTGTGATATCTTCAACTTCCTATCCACCGTCAATTGCATCATAATACCTTTATAATCCTTTCTTGGATCTGACAGGTTTGCCAGACCCTGTAATTTCAGATCTGTGTATCTCGCCTTAATTATACATGTAGATAGATATACATATGTAATAGTATTAGTGGCACCCAATTTCCCCTGTACCTGTCACTTATGCCCACCCCCCATACGTCATACAATAGCCCTAATTTTGCTAACAGTTCTTAGAGGGCACCTGCTTACACCAATAGCATTTGAAATCCCTGGTGGTGTAGGTGAGTGCTTAGAGCTTCCCAATATAAAAGTCACGTAACTTGTCCCCTGCTTACCAAACGAAATTGTAACAATTTAGTTAAATCAATTCTTAAATTGATTTAAACTAGTGAAATCCCTTGTGCAGATGCTCTTAAATTGGTTTAAGGGTGGCTAATATTGATATATCTCATTCATTTTGATCTAGAATTTAATTCTATTAAATTGGCTCAATTTCTTTGTATACACTGGAGCCTCAAGTCTAGCAGTTCAAATTGAATTTCATGCTGCAGGTTCAATGGACCTCAATGAAGTTAGGGCCTATAATGACACAGCAATTTTAGAAATTACTTCTGAGGGCCCACGAGTCAACAACTGTAAAAAAATAAACAGAAGTTTTCAATAAAAGCTAATAACTAGACATTATTCTGAAGATTTTATATAGGGGAAACATTTTAAGATCTGAGCAAACTGGGCTGGTGGTATATAGAGCAGCAAATTTTGAGAAAATGAAATATATGCCATGCAGTTTTGCTGTCAGTCTTTCATTTCCAGCTTAAATTTGCCCTCTGACTGTTGCTGGGCCCATCAGCTTTGGCATAATACTGAGGATGAAGACATGCATGACCATCTGTCAGAAATGGTTCCAGTTCATCATGATTTCTAGTCTCCATTATGTGCAAGACAAAAGTACCTGTGCCTGTCTTGGGTGCAGAACCAGGAAAATTACACGAGAGAAAGGAAAAATAAAAATAAAATTTGCAAATTCCCTTTTCCCAGAGCCAATGACATTTTTTTTTATCAACACATAGAAATCAATAATCTTTCTACCCTTCCACTGTTCATCCCCACTTCCAGCTGCTTTGAAATTGTTATTACATTAAGTCAAACCCGTGAACATATACAGCCTGCTTTCAAGACTTCTTCAATAATGCAGGCTGGCACTAGAATAGGAGGAAATACCTTGAGTAAGATAGGGGATAAGAAGAAAGTATGGGGAAATAATAAACAAATAGCCTGAAATCTGTCTATTATTTCAAATATTGAAGCTCCTTCCCATTATCAAATTCAGCATGACAAAATTTGCTAGTTACTCCTCAGTTAACACTGATAAATTTGCAGCTGCACAAATGCTGCTTCTTTCTCTGATTTTGGTTTCAGCATGTTACTGCTAGATTTGGATCGAGACAGAAGGCACAAATTCTCTCTGCCTGCACAGGGTCCTTTGCTTACAGTCCCAGCAGCTTTGTTTTATTCTTCTGTGTCAGTGGAATTTAAAATATAAAAAAATATTTTCCTGCTGGTTACTCTGAAAGGCCCATGTACATCAAGGTGCCTTTTGAATGCATAGAGATATGGTTCCAAACAATAGCAGTTGCTATGGAAGCAGAGCATAGTGCTTTATGCAGACATGCAGAAAGAGGAATGGAGGAAGAGTGTGTGTAGTCTGTAAATCTGGTACAGATTGGCCTAAACCCTGATTGGCTCTAAGCACAATATTAGTTCCCCTAAATATACTGTGGTAAAAATATGCTTATACATCAGAGGATACAAAAGATTATATTTAACTGAGTTCTGTTTATTTACTTATAAGAAAATTTATGGTCACCGGGAGGCTCTTTAACATTGATTTTCATAGTCCCCGCTTGGAATTTATATGTGTCCTTGATATAGGAAAGTATCTGGAGTTGATATAAATGGCTAGTTGGAATGATTCCATGTATATTTAGCAGATTTGTATTATCTTGTGGGGGAGCCAGACAAAAGATCCAGCCTTCCTGAATGACTGCAACAACAACTTTATTAAAAAATAATGCACACATACATTAATGCAGTAATGAGAGTGCCAACTTTGTTTAAAATTCTAAGGTCAAAAAGGGGCATTTGTAGACCAAGGAACCAGTCAGGCCAAGAAAGATCAAATAGCATTTTATTTCCTTCAGTAAAACATAAAAGGTCTATAATCTATCTAGGGGTCTATCCCACATGACATCCTTGTCTCTAACTTGGGGAGACATGGATTTGATGGATGAACTACAGGGTGGATAAAGAATCAGCTAGATGGTCACACTGAAACAGCTGTAGTCAACAGCTTGATGTCCAAGTGTCACCAGTGATGAGTGGCATTACTCAAGGGCTGATATTGGGACTGGTGCTGTTTAACAACTTTGTCGGCGACTGGACAGTGGGATTGAGTATACCATCAGCAAGTTTGACGACAACACCAAGCTGTGTGGTGTGGTTGACAAGCTGGAGGGAAGGGATGCCATCTGGAGGGACTTTGACAGGCTTGAGAGGTGGGCCTGTGCAAATTCATGAACAAGGCCAAGTACAAGGTCTGGCACATGGGTTGGGGCCAATACCAAGCACAAATGCAGGCTGGGACATGAGTGGATTAAGAGCAGCCCTGTGGAGAAGGACTTGGGGGTACTGGTGGATGAAAAACTGAACATGAGCCAGCAATGTGCACTCACAGCCCAGAAAGCCAACCGTATCCTGGGCTACATCAAAGGAAGTGTGACCTCACCTGGAGTACTGTGTTGAGCTCTGGGACCCCCAACATAAGAAGGACATGACCTGCTGGAGTGAGTCCAGAGGAGGGCCACAGAGATGATCAGAGGGCTGGAGCAACTCTCCTGTGAAAACAGGCTGAGAGATTTGGGGTTATTTAGCCTGGAGAGGAGAAGGTTCCAGGGAGACTTTATAATGACCTTCCAGTACTTAAAGGGGGCTTACAAGAAAGCTGGAGAGGGACTTTTGACAGGCAATGTAGTATTAGGATGAGGGGCAATGGTTTTAAACTGAAAGAGGGTAGATTTAGATTAGATGTAAGGAAGAAGTTCTTCACTGCGGAGGTAGTGAGGGCACAGGTTGCCCAGAGAGGCTGTGAATGTTCCATCCCTGGAAGTGTTCAAGGCCAGGTTGGATGGGGCTTTGAGCAATGTGGTCTAGTCGAAGGTGTCCCTGCCCATGGCAGGGTGGTGGAACTAGATGATCTTTAAGGTCCCTCACGACCCAAACCATTCTACAATTCTGTGATTCTATAATTACTTTCATCACTAGCAAGGAAGCCTGTAATATGTAGATGTATCTTTCCAATGTGGCTGAAGCAGAGAAGAGGTTTCTTTGACTAGGAAGATGGTTTTTTTTAATAGATTCAGAAAGGGTTTGGGGATTTACTTAATTGCAGGATGTCTAAACAATAGTTTAGAACTGTATTAGCTTGGTGGGACAGAAGGCCTTAAAAAGTCTAACAGCTGACTTAATTTTGTTCATTTCTTTCAATCATGTTATCTCCACGAAGGAATCTTTAAAAGTGGTCATTTCACTCATCCAAATTAATCAGGTATAGCAACTTGGCAGAACAGTTAATTCACCTTGTTATATATTTTTCCTTTCCATATTCCTATTTACATCCTCTAGTGAAATTATTCCATTTAGCTCCTATTAAGCTGCCCTTAGAGCTTGCCAATCCATGAAAAATTCAACTGCTCCCTCTTCAGTTCTCCCACTTTTTCATGCTAATGTCTGTTCGCATGTTGGATTTTTTTTTTTTTTTCTCCACAATGTGAATACAGCTGTTGCATAATTGTCTCTGGAAATATAAACTATATACAAATTTGCTTTAAAAGTTCCTTCAGCAACTGTACTGTGAGCATTTTCTTCCTGCCCCAGCATAATAACATATGTTGACATTGTCTGGACAGCCCTGATCCCATGAAGAATGCTTCCGAAGGGACATGAAACACTTGTATGAAAAGCAGGGACAGATAACTGCAGGCAGATGACAGAAGACACTATTACTTACCAATTTTAAGCTGTAGCTGGGGCTACTTATTGCATGTCAGGACAGTCTGACAGTGCATGCACAACCAGTTAGCAAGTATGGTGTAACTCATTAGACCACTAGCAACTTCACTGCTTTCACTACCATCTTAGAGTGCACGAAGTATTTATACACAGTCAGTGTTGAGTAGCTAACACATGAGTATAAATTTATTAATTAATGTACAAGTTCATCATCTTTCTACAAACTTGTGTGTTTAACTGGAAGACAGTCAAAAGAAACCTTCTTTCATTTTGCATTTAGCTACTCATTCTGAAGCCATTCAGACTCTGTAGAAATATTTTTCTACAATTTCTCTGTACTACATATCTGTTTAAAACCCTGTATTTTGAAAAAAATTACTGGATCCTGAAATGAATACTGACAGCATAAGAAATAGGAAATTTGACAATGTACTGTAGTTTACTTTCAGCTTCTATCAATATTCTTGAAATAGTGACAAAAAAATAACAACCATTGTTAAGATTTTTTCTAACTCTGCTGTCATTCAGTGACAGGGTGAAGTGACATTTTTAGGCAAAGTAGTCACTTTGAGCCTGACAGAATTTGCTGTTTTAGTCAGTAGAGATTCAGTATTGATAAAGATTGGAGAAACCGCAGTGGTGCTACCTTGACAAAATTTGAGATAAGACCTAGAATTAACTAGCCAATAAAATAGCAAAGTGATTAAGTTATTTCCATTTACAGAAACTCTTAGTCTTCAGTTAGGAGACTGAAGTAGTCTATACTGCAGTCAGACCTGGTTAGCAGTTGTGCAGAAGGGAACATGTTTTTGTTGCTGTTTAGAAAAAAAACAGACACTGTAAGTGGCAATTAGAGATAAATTCTTTCTCTCTTCCCTCAGTAGATCTCTAGCAGATGATGCACTTTCCCAGACAGAAATTTCCTTAGCTCAGGCAATAGTTTTACACAGAAATTAAACTGGAACAAGCCAACTCTACCACCAAAAGAAGCAATCCTTCTTCTGCCCTCAGCATTGACTATTTATCTTAATATTTGTCACCCCTTTCTTTGTTCTAGCACAATGAGCTCCACAGTCGCACAGTGAACTAGAGCAAAAATATCATCTAATCTAAAATTATTCTCTTTTTTTTTTCCCCTGGAGTAAATGACAGAAAGATGTATGGATATGTAAATATATGTATGCTAATTTGTACAAAATCCTCAAATCAAGTCTAACAAAGTCTTGGCAGAAATAGTCATCTATTGTATTTCTAAGGTTTGAAACTTATATTTAATAAAAAACCAAGAGAAGGTAAGAAAATAAAGAATAAACCAGTGGCATCAAAGCTGGGGAATATCCTTTAAAATGAAGACTTTAAAACAAAAATTATTAAAATTATATTTTATACAACTTGCGGTTATTATATTTGTATTTACTATATCATTTAAATGATATTTATTTACAATATTTTAGTAATTTATCTCCGAATTTGTGCTTTGAATGCTCTTTTAAAAATAATTTTTTAAAGGGATGGGCAAAACCCATCAATTTTCTGTTCTGAAGAACTGTTTTTAAATTGCTTTTTTCAGTCTTCTGACCTTTGCAGAGAGACCAGTCTTTTAACTCCTATGCTTATGATGCAGGGCGAAACAATCACTTTTTGAGCATGAGCAAGCTCTCAGATTTTCAAACTTGGTTATTGTAGTTTTCCCAAATACAATGTCCAAATTCTTGGGCACAGTAGGAAACAGGCCAACCAACTGGACTAGTGAAAAAATAGATTCCCTATGGTATCTAGCAGCTCCAGTCAAAGGCATAATTTTACTATTTATTGTGTAAAGAAATTATGAAAGTTTGTATTGTATAAAGACATTGTAAAGAAATAGTAAAATAATTGTATAAAGAAATAGTAAAAGTAAAGCCTGATGACTCTATTTATTACAAGTGGTTTACTATGGAGTTACGGTCCCCTTTGAAATTCTGATTTTTAAAATGCAGAAGAGAGATTCTATCAGTAGCTGAAAGTAATAGATAGGCTAGTCCCTTGTCTCAACAGAATAATTAGAATTCAAATCTACCAGTAAGGTCCAATTATTATCCAGACTCTGTGATATAGCAACTCCACTGTAAAATGAGGATCTCTGCCCCACTGTATTTTATAGACATATGAAAAACTCTAGAGACATTTTCTTGCAGTTCCCAAATTGAATTCAATAGAATTTTAGTGCCGCAACCAATGTAAAACTAGATTAAATCATTTCAGTATTTTAGCAAGCATCTTTAATGTTCTCTTATTATTTCAGTAAGTGTAATAATGTACATTATGCATAAAGAACAAGATTCAGATAAACAAATTAGACTTTAGATTAAAATGCTGGTCATAATAAAGGTTACATTTTTGTAGATGAAGCCTCAATATATTTAAATTAGAAGGACACTTACTGGGTTACAGCAATGCTGAATCAAGTAAATGACCAACACTAGAATAAGATTATCAAGGCTATTTAAGAGCTTTTATAAAATAATTGCCTGGGTGTGCTTAATTTCAAAAGTGTTCTAATATAATTCCCACTGGGAATGCAACAAACCTTTTTTTTTTAAATTAAAAATCCAACATGTTTTTTTTCTAAAAGTGATGCCATCATAAAATCAGTATGATTAGTACTATTATACAGTTTATAATGTCTGTCGTGGTTTAACCCCAGCCCGCAGCTCAGCCCCACACATCCGCTTGCTCACTCCCCCTGCAGCGGGATGGAGGAGAGAATCGGAAGAGTAAATGTGAGAAAACTCGTGGGCTGCGATAAAAACAGTTTAATAGGTAAAGCAAAAGCCGCGCATGCAACCAAGAAAACCCAGGAATCCATTCCCCACTTCCCATGGGCAGGCAGGTGTTCAGCCATCTCCAGGAGAGCAGGGCTCCATCACGCCTAACGGTGACTTGGGAAGAGAAACGCCATCACTCCGAACGTCCCCCCTTCCTTCTTCTTCCCCAGCTTTATATGCTGAGCATGACGTCATATGGCCTGGGATATCCTTGGGTCAGTTGGGGTCAGCTGTCCCGGCTGTGTCCCTTCCCAGCTTCTCATTCCCTCCCAGCCTCCTCGCAGGTGGGGTGGGGTGAGAAGCACTAACCCCTTGGTTCTGGGTAAGCACTGCTCAGCAGTTACTAAAACATCAGTGTGTTATCAGCTCCGTTCTCAGCACAAATCCAAAACACAGCCCCATACCAGCTACTATGGGAAAAATTAATTCTGTCCTAATCAAAACCAGCACAATGTCAAGAAGTCAGTGATGTGTAAATCCAATACTAACTTGAATTGACAAAATAGAGAAACCAATTTTTTTGTATCACATGGTTTCCTATCTTCAGCATATTTATATGGTAGGTTTATATAATGACCGCTGTAAGCAAAAGTAACCTTTTTTTTCTTTCCTAGTTGAAAATGGTAACTTCATCACTTGCTAAATCTCCCTTGACTTGTTTTTCTTTTTAGTATGTAAAGTTAACATTTCAATTTGCAAACAGTTGAAATGTCTGGAGAATGTATGAATATGAATAAGTGACTGTGTATTATTTTTAGGAAATAGAGAAGACTTAGGGAAATATTCAGGTAGCTGTACTTAGGAAGGAGCAGGCAAAGGCCTAATAACAATGATAAGAGCCAAGCATCTGAATCCCCTTGCATAAAACTGAAAATCAATTTACTTTTCAGCTTTCAATTTCAAGAGACATATAATATTATGGTAGTATTTCTATAGAACAATCTCTTCCTGAAATCTCCAATAGATATAAATGTAATATTCAATATTAGAATTCTATCAGATTTCAAATATGTCCTATACAGAATTAGGTCCTCTTTCAACAAGGCATTTATGCATGTGCTTAATCTTGAGCTTTTGGGTTAAAGACAATCCCTTAGCTGAGACCTAGTATGAATTGGTAAATGTAATGAACTTGGAATGCTTAATGCATTTGCTGACAAAACTACCATGTCTGAAAATGTGTGACCAGTTTCCAATTTCAGAAAGTTTCAGCCAATCCTAATACAAGGGAACTCAAAGGTACCATTTAGGTTCAGGCACTTCCTTAAATTTCACAAAAGGTTAAATCCCATTTTCTACTTTGGCATGTAAAAATAAAATACAGGAGAGTTACTTTAAAAAAAAAATGGCTAGAAAAAGAAATCTTGACAACTACTGAACACATCTAGTTTTAACTAACATGCTGGTTTTGCAAAAATGTTCTTTCACTTTTCATAGATGAAGTAAAACTTTTCCTCAGAATGCTGGCCAGCTAAGTCTAACCACATCCAACTAAACTCAGGTTCTGCTATTTGTAGAGAAGGTGTTCAACAGAATAATGACCCTGTATCCCCAGTATAAATAATGATGCCAGCCAACACAGTCTTTGGCTGACTCCGTATCTACCAAGATACTGAAGGACTCAGCAGTTCAGTGAAATGGAAGAGAATTCATGAGTTGTTTGTAGACTGCGAGAGACAACAAGTGAACAGGATGTCAAAGAGAAGCAGGAGAAACTACAAAGCCCAAAGGAAATATTAGGGTCACCTCATGTCAAAAAAAATCCCCAAAACTGAAAAAGTCATTGGTCCAAACCAAGAAGGTGTGAATTAACACAAGTACTGGATTTTTTCTGTCTTTTGGTCCATCTTCCCTGAGAAACGTTAATTTGGTCTCTATATATGTAGCACCATATTTATGTGTAATTTCTTTAAATATTTTCCTGTAACTGCCCTCTATGTTATAAACACAGCAATCAAAACTTCTGACTGTACTGATATATCTCCTTCTTCCCAGGTCTACAAGAAAATGATCCTCAGTCAGGCATGTCCTTGTTTCCTAGCTTTCTACATACAATTTGGTTTACTTTTAACAAACCTTTGATTTCTTAGACAGCAATTCAGGCCAATTTTAATTCCGATACGTGAAGAAGCAGAGTTCCCATGTGAGTCATCTTTCTTTTACTGATGTATTTTCAAATGGCTGTCTTCAGGGCCGAGACAGATTGTAAACACACAGGCACTGAGGATGGTCCTAGCTCACGAATCAGTTGCAGCAGCAGGGATATCTTCACAGTATTTCCTTTGCCTGTCCATTTATGAGTTTGGGTTTTTTTCATAATCTTTAAGTAAAGATTATTAACTATAAACATTACTACATGGTGTATTATTATTTCAGATCACCATCCAACTAGTTTTGACCTTTGTTTACTGCAAGAGATGCCTTTGTGAATCCAAACTTCATAGGCAATTCATGCTTTTGGTTTATACTAGGCCAATGTTAATTTAAGGCCATATGCTACAAATTTTGTCACACAGTAGTCATTCCCCAGTAGTTTTAATAGTTAGCAGTAGAACAAAGAATAAATACAGGATTTTTTGTGACCACTGGTATTTACAAGATGGGACCCAAATTTCTAATTCCACTCCTTAAAAGCTTGAAATAAATTGGACTTTCTCCACCCCTGAATTGCAACTAGATTAACATGACTGTCTCTTTTAAAGAAAGAAAAGAGCAAAAGAAAAGCAAATGAGGCTGGTAGGCTTTTAAGATTGAATCAGACACTGGAAGAAATGACATATTGTATCACAAAAACAAATATCAGGTGACATGATAAAAAAATAATGGTTTCTGGAGAAAAGCTTATTTCTTTTGGTATGTGCCTTTGCTGTGTTTTCTTATCGCGGATGCATTAAAAGTAAAGCCACCTGGATCTTCATAACGAAGTACCTGTGTCAAGACTTGAGAAAAATCTGTTTGTAATGAGTCTCTAGAGTTAGACATCATATAAAAAGAGGTCACTGTAAACTGACCTTACAAACCACCCACCTGTCTATCCCATCACATATTGGCTTCTACTAAAGAACAACAAAAAATCCCTAAAGGTTTCCACTTGTTCCCTGTCTCTTAGCTCAGAAGAAAAGACAAGAGAATCATTTGCTGCCATTTAGATAAAGATGACATAGCAGACATTTTATTGTTTCTCAGACAAAGGATGACAGAGAGCAAAGAAATCCTTTTGCTCGTGGGGTGATAAAATATACAAATACTGTAGATGAGAAATTCTAGCTCCCTTTCTAAATAAATCAACATCATAAAGAGTATAATCATGTGATCTAAAAGAATGGAAATAGAAGCTTCTTTTGCTTTTGACATTTGTGGGTATGGCAATGTATTAGCTCTTTTTAAATAGCTGATGGCACTTGGGAAAAAGATTAAGTGAGAGAGTCAATTCTTCCAGCTAAAAATCCTTCTTTTTGCAGGACAATGTACTAGTACATATATATACATATATATAAATCCCTTTTCAGAAAAAAACTTACAAAGATCGCTAAAACAATTGTAGGTCTGTGGTCCTCAACACCACAGATAGACCTGGGTTCCCATTAAGTGTAATTACCAATTCAAACCATAACCCCCGCTATGAACTCTGTGCAATAAAGCCAGAAATACTGTTAGCAAAAATAAGCAGCACAACACAAGTATTGCTATAACTATACATGTTGGGACATCAGGAATTTTCTGCATTGTGGAAGAGACTGTCCAATCTCATTAGCCATTCATCTTAAAGACTGTTCATGCTAATTATTCAGCTTTTATTGTGCTATTCCCATAAGACTATCTCAAAAACATAGTTGTCCCGTTCCAGAGCACTTACAAACCTCCTTAAATGAAAATTTGGGAGGAGTGAGGTGGAGAGAGGGATGTGTCTATAAATATTTTCCCAGTCTCATAGACTTGATCTAAACTGTTCTATGCTGATGATTTTTCACACACAAGCTGTTTTTAGAGCTTAAGATTCCTCTTGTTTCATTGTTGCAAGGAAAGGATAATGTCTAGACAACTCTAACATACTGGAAAAGAGTAAAGACTTGCTGTAAAACTGTCAGCCCCATTTCTTCTAGTGGAGAAAGGTCAGGCATGTCTAGAGAAGAATAAGGATTAGGATGTATCTAATTCAAAAGGGAAGGAAAAAAATCACCAAAAAGAAATTATAAAGAACGAACTTCTTGGGAGAAGTAGCCTCAGTGAAGCCTGGTAAAATGGTATTAACCTACTTTTGAAGGAGTAAATGTTAATACTCTAACTTCTTGTTTTCTGTTTTTCCCACTATATATAGCTGTAGTTTATATTTATGGAAAAAATAAAGGAAACGTTATGCATGCTTGCAGTAAGGGGGGTGGGGTGGGGGTGGTATTCTGAGTTAAAATTTTGATTTACCTCAAGAATACTTGGAGAATACACTGGGAAGAGAAAATATGTTTGTATCAAGGACCTGTAACTAAGGACCTGTAACATCCCCAGGAGTCTGTAGTCAAAAATGTGTAAAAAAATTTATATTAACACAGAAATAAAAATGAAAATGTTGAGAGAAATTTACTGTGAGTTAATACAAATTAATTTTGAACTAAAGATTAAAGTGGTGTTTTGGAGGCCAGATGCATAGAATCATAGAATGGTTTAGGTTGGAAGGGACCTTAAATATCATCTAGTTCCATTTACATGTAAAGGAAAGATATAATTTTTTTTGCCAAAACACAGATTAGGTATCACTGAACCATATTTTATTTGCACCATTGCAGCATCCAGGTATGATGTGGGAATCTACCAAGGAATTAGTTAAGTGGGGAATTTTAGATTTTCACTATGTTGACATGTTTTTCATCTCTTTACACTGCTTACCTAGAGAAAAAAAAAAATATTTCAAGCCTCCCTGCTTCCTCCAGAGTACTCTGTCCCTGCAGTGGCCATGTCAAGCCTTCACGGCGCTAGGTCAGGACAGCCCTGAAGAGTGTCAAGATTCAGTATATGTTGAGATTTGTAACTGCTGCCCTGAGGCCTGCAGATGTGCAGCCACCATGTCACTGACCAGAATTCACAAGCTTCCACTCACATATCAAGCTTCTGTCTTTCTTAGGGAGAAAATACCACTGAGTTTCTGCTGATTTTGTTTACGTTGTAAGAATACTTCTCCAGTTACGGTGTAAGGTCAGGTAGTTGGTTTCTTCCTTCATGTCTTCTTACATTTCATCACACAAATGGTAAACGCAGGTTTTCTCTGACACATCTTGCATTGTCTAGCTGGGTTTGGACCAGAAGCATTTTGGCAGCTATAGCAAAATATCTGGGTTCAAACAAACAATGCCTTTCTTTGTCTACGAGTGCAGGTTTTGGCTGAATGCCACATGTTGAAAACTGTAAAATGAATTCTCAATGTATTGAACTTAAAGTCCAAGGAATTTATTCTCTTTCCAAATACATAATTAAACTTCATGACCTTAAGAGTGACTCCAAGCTAGAAATGAGAGTTGTTTTGCGGAGATTTTGGATTGCAGCTGAATTGAGGTGAAAAATCTTTTCTGACACTGTATACTGACTCAGTTACATAAACAGATCGTTCCAGAGAAATAATATTCTTTATTAAGAAATAAATTAAGTCTAGATGAAAAAAAAAAACAAAAAAGCCCAAACCAACCTATTTCAATTACATTAAGGCTGTCACAAGTTTACAGAGGGCCAGGCTGCTAATAGATAACTAAGTCTAAAACATGTTCCTTCAAACATAGCTATAATGCTGACACTTATACCACAGCAAAGCCAAATCACTATGATCGTCACGAAGCTTTTAATTTTATTTATTGAACATTTGTGTGGGCATAAACATTCTGCATGCCAGGAACATGTTCCTTAGGTATGTGATCAAATGCTTTTAATGGATTGAACTTAGAAGTTACACTAAATATTTTTTTCTAGGTAATTTATTACTGCAGATTTCTCCAGCCCTTGGTTTTGTCGAGATCAGAATCCTGAGCACAGAAATAACATACACTGCTCTTACCCAGTTTTGAAAAAGAAAAAGAAAGGTTTGATTATGCTATTGCTTACTGTCATAACTCTGTATTTATTATAAACTATTTTTGAGGAGGCATTGCAAATTTATTTAGTGGATTTTGTCCAAAATAGCTGTGCTAGCTGAATAGTGTGGAAGAGTAGATTTGACTTGAGATATTGCTTTCCTTCCTACATTGAAGATTAATGCCTCCAAAAAGATGAAAGCAGGAGGATAAAAGTATGATGTTTTCAAAGATAATTCTACCAGTGGCAATCATGGTCATTAGATGAAAATAAATAAGTCATTTTCATTATCATGTGTCTTGAAAGGAAACAAGATTCACTGTGAAGGAAAAGCACAAAAGAGGCTTTGAAAAATTAACATTGATCCCAGAGTGCACCTGGACTTTTGTTTCCACTGTTCTGTCTCCAAACATCAGCTCATATTCTAAGATGTTTTGATAGTAGACAATACAGATTTTAATGCAAAATAGACCAGACTTAACCCAATCAAGGGCTTTTCTTATGAAAACAAAAGGTTTTTATAACTCGGTGTCCTTATCACTCCTAGTTCTACTGCCTTGTTGTATGTAAACTCACATGATGGGTGTCATTTGGGCTCTGGGAACAACTTATTTTCCCAGACAATAGAAAGAAAAAGACAAAATTAAAAGATGAAATGAAAACTTTCCCTCCTCCCCTTACCAGTGTTCGAAACCCAAGTAAGACATACTACTTTTGGCCTCACATAGCAATTGTAAATAATATTTATAAGAAATAAAAGGAATTAAATGGGAAAAGAGGCAGTACTGCATTGCCTGATGTGTTGTGCTTTGCTCTGTAATGCTAAAACCAGGGATATGCCACACTGTTGGTACCTACGATATATTAAATCAGCCATTGCAATACTGATTAGATCTTCTTTCAGCTCATTGCTACCTGTTAAGTAACTGATCTTAGCTTTCTTTTCTGTTTACCATTCTTCTATGAATTCATCTCCTGTTTCTCCAGACTATTCAATTTTTATTGATCCTATTGTCCTATTAAAATCCCTTACTGACTTAGCGTGTCTTACATCTTTATCCCAAATTGGAACTTGCACTTCATGCTGACCCTGCACGTGTCCCCCTAATGCTCCTCAGATTCTGCCTAACCCAACTGATTTGTCAAATCTTCCTATCTGCAGCTTCATTCTGCCACCTGAATGCTCCCCTGTGCTAAAACAGGCACCTCAGGTTTATTCTCTTTCAATTCTAGCATAAGATTTTCAGACATCTGTCAGCCACTAGAAATCCTTTCCTAACTCAGTTTTTCTTCAGCATTTCTTTCTTCTGCAATTCACATATTCCATATTTTCTGGAAGTAGAGGACAAAAATGGTTTTCCCCTGCGTGTGACAAGAGTTATGTAATCAGAGCGAGACAGGGACAATCAGTGAACATCCAAAAGAGAAGCTTTGTCAATCATACGGGCAATTCTCTGTCTGACTAGTTTAAGTGCACACATCAGGTTATGGATGATTATCTGAACTCTCACTATGAACTTTTGCAGTTTACCTTTCATTAACCATGGCAGTCTGGTGTAACAACTCTTTGATCAAGAGAGGTTCATGCTTCTCAATCGGGGACATCAAGACTTTTGCAACCACAAGGACAGAACTAATAAAGTCTCCAATTACTGTTTATACATTATTGACAAAATCTCGGAGAATGGAAAAGCAGCATGGTTTTGTGAGCCCTTAAACTAATATTAAACATAATTGCAGATTCAATTACAAAACTATGAAAACTGTAACAGATGTCTGGAGAATTAACAGATGAGCAAGAACATATTTTAATAACTATTATCTGAAAAATCCAGTAGCTTGTGAGAGATGAGAAGTTATTGACCCATTCCGTTTGATCTGTTCTTTATTGCAATTTGAAAAAACTCACTCAAAAGCAGACATGACAATATATAAGCAGAAGTACTTTTAATATACCAATTTGAACTTCAGCATGTCTTTTTTTCCTTCACTGAACCTTTAAAATTTACAAATTATTTTGTTGGCTTTCCAATGAATTTACACAAGAGGCTCCAGTTTATTGATTTCTCAGGAGATTTTGATGTTCTGCTCCATCCTCTCTTTATGAACAAACAGCAGCCAGGGCTAGGATAAGGAGGAATTAACTGGCTAGAAGTGATAGATAAATGAATAATAATGATCTGGAGTTTATTTTAGGCCAAATATATGGGGGTTTAATTTTCTGTTTCCAACCCACCAAAAGTTTTAGTTAAACCTTATCTATTGTTGATCTTGCTATTTATTAGTAAGCCACTCAGCATTTCTGCATTTAGTTAAAATCAACCTTTGTTAATATGCAATCATTCATTTTCAATCTGTGCCAGACCAACTGAACAATTGCTAGAATTAGATTCCATTTTCAAGTTTTGATGGGAATGGCTTTTGCCTAAAATAATTCAATATTTTACTTTTTAAAACAACATGTGATTAAGAAGATACTTTTTGTTGTTGACCTGAAATTCCTCCCTACTTTTAGTATGACTTCTTTACTTCTTAGTAGTCCTTTGAGGTACTGAAGAACTTTTCTTCTCCTTGAGAGATGGCTTACAGGAACAGCTTGAGAGATGTGCTTTCATTTCCTGTGCACCTTACCCACAGTGACAAGCAAACTCTGTTCTGATGGAGATGTTAATTTGTCTCTACAAGTGCCTACAAACTGTTTATCATAGATCCTTAGCAGCTGTAATCTTGTATAGCCCTGTTGACTCCACCAATTTTAGCCTGGATAAAGAGATAAAGTTCTCTGAGTTCTGCCACTTCATCTTTTGGAAGTTTTATTTTCTGCCCTTAAAAGTAAGCTATACCACAGAAAAATGTGACATTGACTTCCTCAAAGAAGGCAGAGCAAGGAAAATTGAACATCGAAATTGTACCACAGTGTCACAGTTGCTTTCAAAGTGTTTCAAGTCAGAATCAACACCTTCATTGTGTTAGGCATCTTACAAACACATAAAAAAAAATACAACCCCCTCCTCCAAAGAGCATTTTTGGAGGGGGTGGATTTCCCCTTAAAATTTGTCCTGCAGGTTTTAGGAAAATATTAGAGTTTTTAAGAAGGACTATAATGAAGAAATATTGTCCTGAGACTTCAGTCTCCAACTAGTTCACTAAAGACCTTGATACACCTCAATCTGGAATAGTTGTACAGTATAGGCTACAGTACGTCTGATAAACTGCCTATTGAAGTATAACCTGTTTCTACACAAACAGTGTGATGTATTTGATAAGAATTTGTGATTCTAAAGATGACCAATGTGTCAAGAAAATTCCACAGTATACCCTGAACATGACTTCCTAACAACTTGGAAATTAAAATTTTCCTATAGGAGTTAAAACACACACACACACACACACATCCAGTCCTGTGAAAACATGGACTATTGTCAACCTTCAAAGTTTACTGTGATGCACAATAGTCTCCTTATTGAGCATATAATTTAAAACATTAATGAGGTAATATGTCTCTGTAAACTGTTACATTGGCAGACTAAAGGTCCTTGGCCACTAAACAGAATCCACTACTCCTCACAGTGATAATCTTATGCAAATCTAATAACGCTCTGCATTGGTTTTGGCTGGGGTAGAGTTAATTTTCTTCCTAGTAGCTGGTATGGGGCTGTGTTTTGGATTTGTGCTGAGAACAGAGCTGATAACACAGGGATGTTGTCGCGGTTGCGGAGCAGTGCTTACCCAGAGCCAAGGGCTGTTCTGCTTCTCCCCCCCCCCCCCCAGCAAGGGGGCTGGGGGGGGGGGTTACAAGAAACTGGGAAGGGACACTGCTGGGACAGCTGATCCCAGCTGACCCAAGGGATATCCCAGACCATATGACATCGTGCTTAGCAACAAAAGCTGAGCTGTGAGTTGCTGGAAGGAGATATCTCAAAGCTCTTACTTTCTTGCTGTTACCTGTTCTCTAATTTGTAAAAGAGTTCTTGAAACAGACACAATCTTTCCACGTACAAGAGAAACAGCCTGAAATTTGTCCTCCTGGTTTTTTTCACTTTGTCATGTTCACTCCTCTGCATATCTTCCTTCTTTCCCCCCCTGCCCCCCCACC
>VYZV01044216.1:0-24013 GCA_013401275.1 Pandion haliaetus | reverse complement strand
TTTTTCCCCCTCTAGAATAGTGTTATTTAACAGCAGCCAGGCAGAATCACAAACTGTCTGCTCCTATCTTCCCCCAATACAACGTTATGGTGGAATAGGCTGGGAGAAGGTCGTTCCACAGGCTGCCATATAGTGTACAAGTTTCCAAGGTAATTTTGACCAAGAAAAACAAGACAAATTGGCCCACACAAAGCTATGAACTGCAACAAACAGATGGCTTCCAAAATCAGAGTTTGCTTAAAGCCTCAGAACATTATACAGTGTAAATTGCAAGTATGCTTAGTCTTGCTTTCACATACAAACTAGCTGTGCTTTCTGGAGAAAAAAAGAAAGGCTGGTGTACAAAGATACTCTGACTTTTTTCCATTAAAAACAAAAAAAAAGGTTCTGTTGAAAACTACGGGCTTGAAACTAAATGATTTTGGGGAAAGGTTATTTCCACAGAAAACATTATTGTTTCACTTGAAGTTAGACATAAATATTCACAAATTTTCTGCTGAGATTTGGAATAGTCCAACTCAGATGGTTCCATGGAATTTCCAGCTCCCATTGCCCTTGCCGGGCTCTGTGCTCAGATGTACCAGCCTCCTCCAGAGCTGAGGCTTGGAAACATTGTAAAAGATGAGGTATAAACATGGAGTCCAGCTTGAATTACAATACTTTAATTCTCAAATCTCATCACCCTCTCTTTTGTCTTCAGAATGTCATTATTTCTGGAAAGTCCCCTCCTAAAACAGAAAGACTTTCCAGTCCCCAGGTAACTCTAAAGACCATCCCAATCATCCTAAAGATGAATGAATAACTGGTGCCTTGTTCCTCTTGTGCACAGAGACCTAGGAATGAAGTCTCCATGACCCTAGGGACAGAGACAGCCTCCACTGGGAAAGTTATATTACCTAAAACTAAGAGTCTTCAAGATGATATAATATAAAGCCAAGTGTTATGAAACCCCCTGTTTGACCCCTTACACTGTTATGCTAAATGTAAGCTTATTTATTATCATAGTGTATCACAAGTCTTTGATAATATATTTTGAATAGCACTAATATGGAATATGTCATGGCAGATCAGACCATCCACTCATCCAAATTCCTGTAACACAGTTAATACCTGTTCTGATATAAGCCAGATAATAAAATATAAAACTAACCTAAGTGGTTTGGAACAACTTGGCTAAATATAACAACAAGATGTCAAAACAGATGTTTTTAAACAAATATATTACCCTTCTGTTGCCTGAAATGTGAAACAAGATTGGATTTAGAATATCTTAAAAAAACCCAACATGTTGTGGGGCTTGCTGCAATGATAAGGATTTACATGAAAGAAAACTTTGAAGGGAGCTCGAGATGGCTTGAGAGTTTTGTAAAAACATGTTTCAGCAATTAAGGTGTGCTTTTAATTGAAACATTCATACTTTATATATTATTATCATATTTTTCTGCATTCATAAAGCCTCAAAGTAATACAAGTCCTTTTCCCATAGTAAAGAAGTATTTTTCAATAAAAAATAAAGTAAAATAAGATTTGATGGTTTTTAAGATAATTTATCACATTACAGATATTTTCAATTTCCTCAAAAGTCAGGTAAGCAGTTTAGACTACAGCCTCTGGAAGAAAAAAAATCTTTATTTTACAAATAACATTTATAGGGCATATAGTACAACTTACATTTCTTTTTCTAACATTACCTGTTAATATTTTCAGAGGGATGAATTACTCTTCCACATCTTAACCATTGCAACTGCACAGAATATTTTATGTACAATACAGTGCTGTCTGAAAAGAGGCTAAAACTACTGGAGTCTTTTGGCTGATAAAGTGATATGGCACCACAACAAAAAGTAATTCTTTACAGTTAAAGGATACTCTGAGGTAAATACCATCATTAATTTGGTGTAGGTTAAATTACTGTGCAATGTTTTCACAAAAAAACTACAAAAAAACTGTATTTTACTATTCATTGTTGCAATTTCAAGCTATAAGCTCCACTATAATGCACATTTACAAAGGGCACTGTGGAGTATTCCGGTGTTTAAAAACTCTATCCAAACTACAAATCAAATTAAAGGTCTATTCACAAAAGTAAAGTTTATGCATATAAAATGTCATATGCTTTAAAACTTACCTTCAGCATCTACAGAATTTCTGAGAAATATGGAGTAACTGAAGTGCTATCTCTTACTTCCTCCTCCTTCTAAGCACTTCTTCAGTTTATCCACATTAGTGGGTGTGATCAAGCTGAAAATTCTGCTGGCTTCATCTTCTAAAAGCTTAATATTTCTATCACCTATTTTCCCTTATGGAAGTTTCATGAACAGTCTTTTTTATGAAGAAAATATGATGAAGATCTCTGAAGAGCCGTGGGTCTAAATACAGGTACATACTGGGCAAAAAAAAAAGATGAGGAACGTAAACTTGGAACTTTCTTGCTCTTTGTTATTATTGTGCAAAGAATCTAGTTATTTTGCCTATATCTCATTCTCTGTTATGAATTTCATTTATGTAGAGTAAAGGTTGACCTGCAAATGCATCTCAGGTCAAAGCTCCATGTACACTTAGGCATAATTGGATATATTTCTCAGGAAAATTTTTCCAATTTACAGTTCTTTTTTATGAAAGTTTTGAAACTGCAACTCTAAAACTGAGGCATTAAAAACTGAAGTTAAACACTGACAGTTAATTTGCAAGCCAGCCATAACCAGAATTTATTTATTTAGATATTATATTCAGTTTCTTATTACCACGCCAACATTTTAAGTTAATTATGTGTCTGAGATTGCAAACTTTATACTTTAGGATTACAATGCCAGTGACCTTCAGAGCTACTTGACCTTCAGATCTACTTTTCCTCCAGACTGAAGATGTCAGAAAGAAAGTCTTTAACCTGAGTGTTTGACCCATTTCTGATGTCAAAATACATGACAAAGCAGGGGTAAAATCTTTAGTCTTGGATGTGATAATACTGGGAATACAATTGTTATAATAAATGCATATATTTCATATTTTCCACTTGACACACCTCTTTACATCCAAATTTGTTCTTCGCCAGCTCAGTCAGCAATGTGAAACAATGCAACGAATAGCCTCTGATGAATTATTGCAACATAGAAAAATGTGGTTTATAACATCAGAACATGCAAGAATGCAGGTGGCAGTATGGTGTTCTACAGGACTAAAAGAAATACTGCCTTTTTTCTTGCCTTGGGAGCCTTTTCTTTATCTTCCACACCATATTATTAAAGGAATAATAGAAAACTCACACATTAATGGCGGTGTATGACACACAAGATATGACACGATTACATTTCATTGCTGTTGCCAAAAGTGTACGGAAACTAACCTTTTCTATCTCCCAGATAATGTTGATTGTCCTGGCTATAAGCTGAACAACAAGCAGCAGGGGATTGGAGTAACAGAAGAGCAAAGGATCTGTACCTAGGTGTTTTTGGTAAGAGAAGATAAGAAATTGAAGGGAGAGATTTGTAATAATGTCATAAGATACGATAAATTGTCCTCTATCATCACTCTAATGCTAACTGTCAGCAAAATTTTGGGTTGCCCATCTATAGTGCATTGCAGTAATCAGCAATCTGTTTTTCATTGTATCAGTCCTCCATCATTTTCAGTTAGCAACCCTGTTGCTTCATAGCTGGTAGGTTTATATGTTATTATTTTTTGTTATTATTTTGTTACTGTTATTATTGTTATTCTTTTTATTAACCCATATTTCCAGTCTCCATTTAAAGCATTTTGGTAAATCACATTTTTACTAGGTTTAGAAGGAGAAAACATTTACACCTTACAGCCTTGAATTTCGTTTTGCCGACTAGATGGTAAGAAATGCTGATCTTTGAAGGGCCACACAAAGAAAACAGTCTTAAGCTGCAGTACATGCTATTCTTTAGAGTATTTCAATATTAAGCAGACACATTTACAGATAACCAGTAGTTACTGAAAACTAAATATAAACATTTGGTGTTTACAGTAAATAGCAATTTCCTCTTAATCTACATGATGAAGTTCTGATTAATGTTTACATTTGCCTAATGCCTGAAGAAAGTTATAATGAAAATTTCACTGTTTAGAATATACTGTAACTTTGTGTAAACTTTTCCTTCCGCCTACCTATTTATTAAAAACAAGTAAGGATGAAATTTCTGTCTGAAACACTTTAACACATCTCAATCTATCAAATTTTCATCCATTTAAGAGTGTATGTACTTTTGTTAATTTTAATGTTTCATGCTGAGGAATACCTGTTTTGCCAAACATCATATTCTTCCATCATCCTTTCTTCCCCTTTTAGTTAATCTGAAATTATGACAAGTTGTGTTAAGCAGAATAAAGTTCTGTTAAGAACAGGAATAAGTGAATTCTTATGAAATATTTTTCACATATTAGTGGAAGCTGAGTATTGGCTTAAGTGCATACATTCAAATTGTTAACATCTGTTTATTGGCTTTGAATCACTGAAGAGTGCTGTCTGTTTTATAAATTATGTGTGTTTACACTTCATGTTCTGAAAAGCCTGCAATTAAAAAAAGCTTATGTTTCAGTCCTCCAGAACTGAATCAAATTTTATTCTTCCTTGACTTAGTACTTAGAAAAAAACTAAAAATTGCAAGCATTTTTGCCAAGTCATTAACACACACCACCAAAAGTGTGGGATGTAGGTACTAGTGAGATGAGTCATGGCAACACAATCCTTATGACATCAGTATGGCCCCATAACTGATTTAGTTAATGGCACCATCTGCTCATTTCCAGAGTTTTCCTTCCAATTAGAGTGTCAGATCATATATTTAATTTTTGTGAGTTTAACTATGTTTTCTGGCTTTTTCCCCACCCTCACACAAACCTAAGTTTGATCTGTACTATCTTTTTCTGTTTACATCCATGATTGAAATAGTATTTTTTGCTTTTGAGGAAACGAACAATTTTGAGAGATTTGGCTTGGTCTCAGAACCCTTTGTCTTTCCAAGCCATAAATGATTCTCTCATGGTGATGAAATGTTGCTACTTAATGCAGAAAACATCTAGCAATGTTTTCAGTTATAAATGTGTGAAGTGGCAGGTCTCAAGAAGAATACTTCTAACTTGATAGTATTAATTTTCCATATCCACCCCAAAAAGTGGAAATGGAAAAAAGGAACAGAACATTGCAGCCTATTTCACATAGTTGGCATATTATCTTCTCCTTTAGTACATCAACTTCGGCCAGAGCTGACAACAGTATCTGAACAATGTCATGAAACTGGGAATATGGTACTGAATGATGTCTCACATCTTGGGATGAAGGGAAGACATTCATTGAAAACTACCCCCAAAAAACTACAGTTCCCCTCCAACACGTCCTCCTCTAGCCTCTCATTCAATGACAAATTGTTAGAAGCAACCATGAGTAGTCATATATTAACTTGCCAAATACACCTTGATGAGATCTATTTCTATGTTTTCTCATGAGCACCAATAAATCGGGTTTGTTTCCTTTGTACTACAAATATATTGGTGCAACCAGTAAACAGTGTCCACAGAAAGGGCCTGAGCAGACTCCGTGTATACTGTTTGGTTTTTTCCTTAGAAATGA
Organism: Pandion haliaetus; assembly: GCA_013401275.1. Lineage (NCBI taxonomy): Eukaryota > Metazoa > Chordata > Aves > Accipitriformes > Pandionidae > Pandion > Pandion haliaetus. The sequence goes on along the minus strand of VYZV01044216.1, from coordinate 18,423 downwards.
CATAAAAAGTGATTTGCCATCTGCAATTTCTTTTCTACCAAATAAGTTTTTTAGCTCATCTGTAGATTACAGACATAATTATTAATTATTATCAGAACTATTTTGACTTGCCTAGTGTTAGAAATCAGAAGACAGTACGTGTCCTCAAAAGAATTTTGATTTACAAGATCTGGATTTACAAAAACCAAAAATCACCAAGTCAAACACAAAAATGAGAATATAAAAGATATTTGTGTTGTATCTTTAATTCGTAGCCTGTCACTTATTCCTCTGGTGTTTGAAATAATATTTGAAACTTAAGATACAGTAATGGATCTGTTTCCGGATACTACTCTTCAACTGTAAGATTCTTGACAAGGACCTGTTTCACATGTGTGCATATGCCATACTGAGAAGTCATTAATGCCCAATGATATCCTGATTAATGGAGCCCATAAAAGACCTCAGCCCATAAAACATAGCTCAAGTGTATTTCTAGTGAATAGCATCTAGCTATTAATTTCATTATGTGCAAAGATACATTCATACACTATATTCTAAAAGAACTGAGGTAGGAAAAACTTCCCCTACCTCCCAATAGCCAACACTTTCTTTGACAACACACTGATTTTAAATGGATCTATTAAAGAGAAGCTACTCATCAATCTGACACTGTGTGACTTAATTTCTGCAATAACACATCAGTACTGTAATGATAGAGTCAAGGTCCATATAAATTACTGAATTCAATTATAAACCTTTTTCTGGCATTTTATTGCATGTGGGTTTGCCATTACTATTAGGTCATCCATGATGGCTAGAAATATGAAAATATGCATATATATATATCTATCTCCTGCCTACTGCCTTCATAACAGCACTATTGGAATATCAACATGTGTTCACAATATTCAAATTCTGCAAGAAATAAAAGCACAGAAGTTTGAGCAGGGAGGATTTCTAGGGCTTAGTCTTAGAATAATTCTTGAAATGTTAATATGCATTGCTAACCTGTGTGACATCCCAATTTGTCAGGACCGTGACTCAGGTTCGCTGATTCCCAGGTCAGGATTAACATAAAATGACATCAGGGATCCTTTAACTCGCAAAACTCACTTTAATTCGCTCACAACAAGAATTGGCATGCTCACCACAAAATTGGTACGCTCGCAACAAAAATTGGCATGATACTATGTCAGTAAACTGTGTAACGTGTTAACCCTGCATCACCAAGCATATACTACAGGCCTTGCTTATCTGGGAATCAGTTGAGGGAGGACAATAAGGAGAGCCCTCCCCTTGAGTCATGAGGTTCAGAGAAGACCCCCTTGCTTTCTAGGCTCCTTCTCAGAGAGAAGCCCAGGGGCGGCTGGATCCGCTCTTAGTCCCAGACTTGGTCAACGGTTTGTGGCTAAAGGGATGAGGTGTAGGGATTATGGAAAAGGGAAAGAGAGAGAAGAGAAAGACCTCACCCGCCCTGGGTCCAGCTTTGGTTCAGTCAGGCGAGGGCTCCGGTTCTGGTGGGTTTGTGCAAGCGGGGCTTCAGTTTGTGTCCTTTTATCATCCCTGCCCCTCCTTCGGGCGGTCATTAGGCTAATGAGGTGTCATGAGCGGTTTGTGAGCCTTTGGGCTCGTTTGGGGAATCACTTCCCCTTGCCTGCCCTGCTAGGTGGTGAGCTGCCCTGCTCAGCACATCAGAGGAGCGTTATCAGAGCAGGGAGCTGTGCGCCCTCTGGCACGGCCTCCCCCTCCTGCTGCTGGTGCTGGTGCTGCTGCTGGCTGCTGGTCGGCTGCTTTTCACCTGGGGTTCCTTGCTGGGCAGGATTCGTCCTCAGGCAGAACTTGCCCCACCACAATGTCTGAGACATTAACTCTTCCAGTCCTTCTCAATGTGTAATGCATAAACTATCCCAGTCATGAACAATCGTTGAGTAAAAACCTTCTTACTTATACTGGGATATTATACTGGGATAGAGTAGATTAATTAAAAAGTGTAAAGTTATATAAGTAATTTATAATAGTATAATGACTATTCATGCACATATGGCACGTTTAAATTAATAAAGTAGAATAAAAGCCATTAGAGTATCCCTGTACATTTTAGGATACATAACCAAGCATATTTTATGAAAGGCTTGGGAAAATAAATATGAAAAGACAAGAAACTAAATGTAAAAAGAGATGGTGCTCTGCATTTGCTTTTCACTGAGCCTTATTCTTTTTAACAAGAAAAGAAATAACATTCTAATAAAGGAAGGCCACTTGCTTTTACTGGTAAACTTTAAGGAACCTCTGAACCTTGGGGACATACTGAAATTGAGGGACATAATTCAGATGCGTAAAGTTAACTGTCTGTACAGTAATAAATACGCTTTTGGCTTTGTTCAATTGGATTTGGTTCCATTTTTGTCCCTGTCCTTCAAGGACAGCGGGAACTACCATTGATAAGGATAGGGGGGCTAAAATAAATGCATTGTGTCACTGAAAAGTGACAATAATACACCAACTGTGAAAATATTGTGCAACGATGGTCTTGCTTACAAGTTTCTGAGAATAAAAACAATACAATATACATAAAATGAAATAAATTTTCATGATACCCATATCATACTGGAGATGTTTCCCTGTGTTACTATCACCTTCTTAGTGTCCTTCTGGGCTGAACTGCAAACAGAACCTACCAGCTACGTGTCATTGCAAGATCCCACAAAATCCTGATCAGTGTGGTACTCATTTCCATAATAAAGGAATACAAACCAGGAATCTCTGTAAATTGGTATGGACTAAGCCTGCCTCAAATTCCATAAGTTCATTCATTGTTTTGCACACAGAGTTTCTATCTCTACCAAAAGTTGAGCCTAATTAGAGCACTAGTGCTGAAGGAATACTGGGCCAGAGTTATATGCTAGTCCCCTGGCAACCTACCTACTCCTATGAGGATGCAATATTTAACCAGGACTTGGGCCTTCAACAGGAACATCTCCTGGTCATGCTTTATTCATAGAGCCAGCTGCTGTGGGCTAACCCCAGTGGTCAGGCAAGCACCAGGCAGTTGCTTGCTCACTTCCCACCATGTCCCCAGTGGGATGGGGGAAGAGGAAGGAAAGAATAAAAGCAAGAAAACTTGGAGGTCAGGATAAAACAAAAAAACCCACCAAGTTTAATAAGCGAAGGATAAGTGGGAAAAGAGAGAAGAAAGTAGAACAAGTGATGCAATGGCAATCACCCACCACCTCCCATGGGTAGACTGATGCCCAGCCAGTTCCTGAGCAAGAGATGGCTAGCCCTCCTAAAACCCCCTCTTTTCCCTTTTATAGCTGAACAAGACGTTATATGGTATGGAATATTTCTTCAGTTAGTTGAGGTCATCTGTCTGGCTGTGTCCCCTCCCAGCCTATAGCACACCCCCCAGTCTAATCACTGCAGGGGGGCAGACTGAGAAACAGAGGCAGCCTTGATGCTGTGCAAACACTGTTCAGCAAAAGCTAGAACATTAGTGTGTTATCAGTACTGTTTTGGTCAAAAATCTAAACACAGCACTATATGAGCTGCTATGAAGAAAATTAACTCTGTCCTCACCAGGACCAGTACACCAACCTAGCAAGTAGCTCTTAGTATGCTGTTTTCATCTAATTGCCCTGCACGAGAGTATCTGTCCATTTTACCCAATCTCAGTAGTAAGAAAAATCCACTTCTGAGAAATAATTTCGTATTAGTTGAATGCACAGTCTCCAAAAATGTCATGGAACCTGGTTTTTTTCATTAGAGCTTGCTACTTTACAATATTCTGGAGGTATCTGTCTGTATATTTGATCCCTTCTGCATTTAAAAGGTTATTAGGAAGTACTGACAGCGATTTAATATGAACATAGAGATGAGATGAGAAGTGGATTATCAACATTAGGACGTCACCTGCTGTCTATATTGAACTCATGACAGGACATAGGTTTTGGCCACAAATTTGTGATATTTGGTCCCAGAGCTTGAGTTTTTAATGAAGGCTATGTGGACCTCACCACAGGTGATTAGTCAGAATACCTGACACACTCTGATAAACCAGATGGTAAGAGCAAACATGGAGACAATGAGCAATTGAGATAGTAACACAGGGCAAGAGTTCTGAAAGGAGATTAGGTAAGGGGTATATTAATTAAGGTGGAAGTGATTAGCAGAATACAACGATTAAGAAACACAGTTTTGAAGGGCATATAGAAGGCAGATACCCTGAAATTATTTGACAGAGTTATGGGCTGAAAAACAAAGGGCATGAACCAAAGCTCAGAAAAGATTGGTCAGCAAGGGAGTTCAGGATAAATTTCTGCACACAGAAGGTAATTAATGTGTAGCACTGCAAGCTATTAGGTGGGGAAAAACTAACCCTCAAATGCTAAACATATTTGAGAACAGACAGATAGATAGATGAGCTGCATGGACTAATTCTGTATATTATCTCTACTGCAAGAATGGCAAAGGTAAAGCATTACTTAAACTAGTGGGATGGTAAATGAAGTTGTTTCAATGAGACTTACAGTGGTAAAAATTAAAGGCAAGCACAATTAGTTTAGTAGTATAGATCTCCACAAAATATCACAGAACTTGTTTTACTCCAAAATATTTTAGGCAAAATGATTCCTCCTGATTTTATTGCTAACAAGAACATGGTGATTGTGGATGCATCTCCCACGGAAGTTGTGCATCCGCAATGAGGGACCAAACCAGGGTTTGTTAAAAGCTGCAATTCTTTAAGGGAAGCCAAAACCAGGAACTTTTAAACCCCAAAGGTTTCTCCCTCCAGTTTGTTAGCTGAATTTCCTGCCTGTAGGTCCAGCCATGGGGCAGGCTGAGCATGTGTTCAAGAGAAGTGATCCATAATATAATTTACCAACTTAACAGCAGCAGCTGAGTGCTCAGTCAGAAAAACAGGCTATGTGCTAGCCCACATGGCTCTTCAGCACTGAGCATGCATGGCGTTGCGCCATCCCTTCCACACGGAAGCCCCAGGCAAGATCTTCTGCCTTTTCCCACTTCTACTTAGCCCTGCACTGAACACCCAAACCAACACTACCCTCCACAGCTCTATTTTTATCTTTACTGTCCACCAACCCTAAACCAATACCCCACTCCACTCTGCCTTTTTTCCCGCAGCATATGCTGCAAGCAGCTCAAGACCTGCACTCCCTCTTTGCTGGCAAGAGAGTTTGGAGCTCCCAGATCAGCAATAAGTGACACTTTGCGAGCACGTTTCTGGACACCCCACGCCAACACTGACGTGCTGCTCTACGCTGCTCCCTAAAAGGATGTGTACAGCCAGCAGGGACCTGCTGCTGCTGAGCAGCTGGTACCAGAACTACATCACCCTGTTGCTGGGAAATTTCAGGCTTGGGTAGCCAAATCTGTTCTTATATAACTGACAATTATCAGGCACAGAAATACCAGTCACCGGTTCTCCACTAGATAAAAGCCTGCTGTATGTGAGCACTGCACCCCCAGCGTGCGGTGACAGAGATGATGGCAGCCTGCCTGAATTCTCACCGCTCCCCTCTGGGCTTCCTGCGGCTCCTCAGCAAAGGCAGGACGAGTAAGATGGCACTGCAAGTAGCTCATTCCCTTCCGTGCATAGACATGCATACACTAAATATAGCTCTCTTGAAGCTCAGTTCAGAAGTGTATCAGAACATCAGCTCTGATATTTAACAACTTCGACTTTCCCTGGTGGACACTGAAGTACAAGAACAAGTTATGTATGTGGATTTTTCTGTAGGCTGAGCAATATACTGACTGAGATCAAAAGCATTGGTCTTCATTCTCCTGCAGATTAATTTCTGTGCTAAAAAATATTTATTAGCATCAGAGGTTTTATGAACAATATATAAAAAACATAATGCTATGCAAATTTAATTTTCACATTTCTTTAATTTCCCTCCCCACTCAAAAGAAAGCAAGCCAAAACAAACTGTTAATTTTGGATTTTGTGTATGTACAATTTCAAAATGCTTCTACAAGGCAAACAATTGAATTGCTACAATAACATTAATACAATTTACACAACTGTACCCTAAAATCCAGGTTTTATAGAAAACTTTCAGTTTTCTGTATTTCCATAGAACTTGTTTAAATAAAATTCAACTGATCTAACACTAACAGTAAAAATTTTTCAAGTCAAATGGATACGTAAACATTTCAAAATTAACATTTTTAAAAAGGTTAATGTAACTTAAGTTTTCTAACACTGAAAAAAAAGCAATTTCCACATTGCATATCTGTAAGTTATTTTTATGCAATAAGGAGATGTAGATCATTCTATAAAAAGCTTTTGAAGCAATTTATGTACTAAGAAACCAAAATGAGCCATTATCCAATTCAAATGATTGGCCTTTATTTCATTTAAGATCAACAGTCAGGATGATCTATGAGTTTGAAACCTGGATCCATTCCAGACCGATATGGAGTTCAGTCCAACAGTAACAGAACTTAAGTTGCAGTGTAAGTGCAGAAGAAAGCAAATACAGAAGTCAATTTACAGAAGGGAATTTCTGCTAAAAGCTGACTAGCTCTCTTACTCCCAAAGGTGCATAACTGTCCTCCAGACTGATCAGTGGGAGTGGAGCATATGCCTAAGAAACTCTGCTTAAGCCAGGAAGAGGTCTTCATCCAGACGGCTCATGTTACAGCAGTAAATATTTTAGGCATATTCCCATATGTGAAAGAAGAGATTAGTGATACTGACCTTCTTTGTACAGCTCTACAAAGGAAGAGTGATATCAGAGCGGTAGCTAGTGCATTGGGAAATTGCTTATTTGGCAAGTGCTGTGTCTGGACATAGAGCTGAAAAATAATTTTTAGTGACCCCAAAGACTAAAGCAGCCAGGAAATTGTGTTCATACATTCTGCATTCCTTCATGCAAAGTTCTTAAAAAGTCAAATTTCCACATATTTCTGAATGCTGTTTTGGCAGGAAATTCCAAATATGATAGGAGTTTATCAACAGAAAGTGACTATTAGAGATATAAGAAACAAAAGACACGGCATCCTTTGTAATTCCTATGACAGTTCATCCATTGGTAATATGACACAAGACATTCTGAGCTAGGGAGGAAGGAGTTTGACCACCTTTTTTTAGGCTAGGAAGCACACAGAAGTCTGAGTTCTTATTGTACCACAAATTCAGGGGGGTTGGTATTGGCAGGGTGAGGGAGGAAGGAAGGAAATGGGGAATTAAAAGATTTATTTCAATGTGGTTATAGCAGTTCTAACACAAACCAAGAATAATTCCTGTAAGTTCTCACCGTTGTTGCTCCTTGTACTGTTGTCCATTCTGCAACACCCGAAGCAGACAACATGAATATCAGGAATGATCCGTAGCCTATTACTTTCACAGTGCTGTCTCCTACCAGCATAGTCAAACATTTCCTGGTCACTAATCCGGACTCTGGCTGGTAGAGACTGAGAAGAATAGAAAAGCTGACTACTTTCTTTACTAACTGAATTAAAAGGAGACAGACACTTAGCATGTCCTTGGATTCAGCTATTTCTTGTAACACTAACCTGGGCATAGGAAGAGCCTCAGGCTGCACAGCCAGGATAATGAGGGAGCTTTTTTACCCTGCCCCACACTAACATTTTAGTATATCATTGACTTTCCTTTCTCCAAAGCTACTTCACCCATCTGAGCGTAGAGGACAGACCCTTAAAGGAACCTTGTTTCCTTTCCTCTAGTAGTCATCCAGACTGCTCCTTTCCCAACATCCTCCTTCCCTTAAGGTTGTTGCATTTGTATTTGGAAAGGGCTAAGGTAACTTTCGGTTTCCTAAACCAGACTGCCCTGCAACACTTTAGAGTTGTTATTCCTTTAAAAGCTGTGATAGTTTCACTCTATGTCCATATTGCTCAGAAAGCACAAATCTCTTCTATAGCTGGGAGTCTATGTACTGGAAAAAATATTATACAAAAACAAGACACAACTTCATTTATCTACAGATGGGAGGCCACAGCATGAAGAAGGTGTCACATCGTTTATTCACAAAACTGATTTATCTCCTTGCTTCCAATTACATTACTACTCATAATAATCAAGATCTTATTACACAAGTGTAATTACTTTATTCTTAAGCATTCCTATTCAAACAGTTTAATTTTTTTTTTTTTTGATCAGATGAGTTGCCTGCAGAAGTATAAAAAATTATGTACCTACACTATGTGGATTCAGCCTCTGATGTTCATACTTGGCTTGCAACAAGATTGGCTCACTCTAATACAAAGAGAACTCGTGATGAAGTATGTTTCAGTAAAAAGACAAATCTCAAAATAATTAAAAAATAAAAATAAGCCTGTAAACGCACACGCAGAGGAACTTCAGTACAATATGAACATTAAGCAAAAGGGGGAAGATTACATCACCAAGTAGAGACTGAGTCAGCTTATAAAATATGATTCTACAAATGATTTATTGCATTAATCCTTTTCTCTAACTCACTAGCATAACGGGAAATCCTAGGGAAAATATCTGTGACATGATTACTTCAAGTACTGAGCCCAGAGGTAGTTAAAGTTGCTAATCACCTCTGAATCTGGCGCTAGGTTCACTCAAGTTTCTTGGCTACAATGACCTTCCCTTGAGTTCCCTGTGCTCAGAATTATGTAAGATTAACAATCTGCGGCATAAGTGATTTTATCAGAACTGAGCCAATACAGCTGTATTAAATATCAGTAACCAAGAAACCATAAACAACATTTATATACATATATATGTTCAATATACATACATGCACATATTAGTTCTAGAGAGAAAAATGTAAATCAGAAGAAAATACAAAATACTTCAAACAGGAAATAAACAAAAAACTACTTCTAGATTCCTCAATGTACATGCAATAATCACACAAATATAATTGTCTTTAGCTTGATTTCTTAATGAAAAAAAGTATTAGCAATTTGACTGTCATATTAATTTTTCATACCCTAAATAACTTTTAAACCTCTGGACAATTTCAACTGAGTTTATCAAAAGGGAAGAGATCACAGACCTTAAAAGATTTTACAACTGGCAGACAGGTATTTAATAAAGCCAGTGAAGGAAGCAAAAAGCCTTGATCCAGGCTCCTTGAATTGCCTCACATCCTGCAAGCCTAATCAGCAGTATGTAATTCCGACCAGCCAATGCAACTTATAGCAGCCAGCAGGTCAACCAAAGGCAGGGGAAATAGCAGTGGCATCGTTAGGTGTCCCAGAGGCTCACACAATCAAATTAAATAGGTGTTAAACTCGAACATTAGTAAACCACAGGTTCAATGATGTAAGGGGAAATTAATACTACACAACCAACTTAAGAATTCTTAAGCTTTAGAAATGATAAGTCAGAATGCACACATCACTCGCCTAAAAGATGAGGGCTCTCAACCTTGAGGAGTTACCTTGGGTGGCATCCTGACCGACAGGGATAGTCCCCTACGGCAGGGCTCCGTTTATACCCTCGTCAAATCCAATCTGTGGCCAGATAGGTAATGGTAGTCCTCACGGGCCAAGGGCCAACACTTCTTTATTCCTCGACTGAAGTGTGTACCTGGCAGTCATAACCCAACCCCACCGTGCAGGCAGGGCAGCTCAACCCCCAAATTGCAGCTTCTCATTTTTTTTCTCTTTTCCATGGTAGCTTCTAGTTTTTTTCTCTTTTCCATGGCCAAGAAGTTTCTCTCTCTGTCAGGGTGGGTGTGCCTGCCACATTAAGGTTCATGGGTGTTATGGGTTTGTGTGGTGTGGTTTTCTTTGGTAGTGGGGGAGGGGGCTGCAGAGGTGGCTCCTTTAAGAAGCTGCTAGAAGCTCCCCCGGCTCCAAAACGTCGGATCCGCCTCTGGCCCAGTCCAATCCCATCAGTGACAGTGAGAGCACCTCTGGGAGAACAGATTTGAGAAGGGGAACTGGCAGTGTGGGGTTGGGAACGTGAGAGGAACACCTCTGCCGATAGGGAGGTCAGTGAAGGAGGAGGGGGAGTAGGGGCACCCCGGGAGGCTGATGGCCCTGCAGCCTGTGGTGAGACGGCAGGCTGTCCCCCTGCAGCCCATGGGGGTGAGTGGGGGAGCGGAGGCTCCCAAAGATGGCCGTGACTCCATGGGAAAGGCAGCGCTGAAGCAGTGTGTGACTGCAGAGCANACGAGTGAGGAATCTTCCCCCTGAGGAAAGGAGCGGCAGAGACGATGTGTGGCGAGCTGACTCAACCCCCATCCCCTGTTCCCCTGTGCTGCCGGGGGGAGGAGGGAGAGAGAACCAGGAATGGAGCTGAGCTGGGAAGGCGGGAGGGGTGGGGGGAAGGTGTTCTGAGGTTTGGTTTTCCTTCCTAATACCCTTGGTTTTGATTTGATTGGTAGTCAATTAAATGGATTTTGTTTCTTCCCCAAGTTGAGCCTGTCTTTTGCCCGTGACCATAAGTAGGGAGTGATCCCTCCCAGTCCTTGTCTCGACCCACGAGCCTGCCTTTGGATTTTCTCCTCATCCCAGTGTGGCCAGGTGCAGGGGTGGGGGGTGAGCAAGAGGCTGCATGGTGCTTTGTTACCAGCTGGGCTGAAACCAAAACCACAACAATGGGGAACAGAAGACAAAGGGATGTGATGAAGGTCTGTCTCATTAGTTGGAAGGAATGAAGGAAAGATTTTGGTATAATTAAGGAGGTAGGGAAAACAGACTTTGAGGTCCAGAAATCACACTTGTTTTTAGGGCATGCAGGAAGAAACAGTGTATTTTAGCAGGGTAAGAGACATAGATAACCTACTGAATCTCTTCCTACCTGAAATATTCTATGAATCTAGGGGACAAAGACTCCACTGTACAAAATGCACTATTCTGTCATAAATGTGACTTCAGTAATTCCAGTGCTTCCAAAACATTTTTTTTCCCTAAATTATGTTCTTTCAGATCATGTTAGAAGACGCATGTCTCATCCTATGGCCATGCAGTACAAAGTTGCTTAGTACTCAACTTTAACGTTTTCTAACTCTCTGTGAAAAAGAAGCATTTTCCAAAAGGATGCTGTTATTGATATTTCTGCAGCAGCAAGCTCTGGCCTGAATTCCAGTACTTTGTTGTATGGTAATTAGAAGTCCGATTTCTGTAAGTGCTGCTAGGATCAGACCTTATTTGACCTAGTATTACTGGTAAAGAAGTCCTAACAACTTTACAGTGTCATTTAGCCCCTGATAGTAGGAGGATTTGACCTCCCCTATTGAACATCATTATGTCGTCAAAGCACTTATTCCTACTGACCGGTGCTCTAGTTGAGGCAAGAGAGTGAACTTTATGCTTTATTGCAAAATTATAAGAAGCATCCTTGCAAATACTTTTCAGTTTTTTCTGTTATTTTAGTTTGTGCTAGCAGGCAAAAAGTATGACCACATTTTAACTACAAAGCAGGCTGTTATGCGAGCTGCCTGGAGAGGCATCCATGACCCTTAAGGATGAAAAAGATGTGATTTATAATTTCTGCACTAAAGATCTTGTAACTGATGATTGATGTAGTCTCCATTTAGCAGTCCTTAGCCTTAGATAAACACAACACTACCTAAAATTAACTCCTGCTCTGACAGGTCCCATGTGGCTTTGCAATTGGGATTTGAAGTTGTTGGTGTGCCCCCTCTCTGGCTATGCCTCTATTTGCCTGTCAAGCAATTCCTCTGTCTGGCACACCTGCATCAGCACATGTCCCATGGAGAACAGTCCTGCAGAAGGTTTCATATACTGGAAGTAATATTTTCAAAGTTAACATAAATACAAGAGTATAAAAAGGACTGTACATGGGCAGGTCTATACAGGATGAGAACCAGGCTCACATGAAGACTAATGCAAATAAGCATTCCAAACAGGAAAAGGAAAACAAAAACCAATCAAACAACCCACCCCACCTAATTAAAAGACTCCATTAATGTTATTTATTACAAAATTTGAAAAGTTCATGCTAGAGAATAAAAGCATTTAACTACCATTAAATAAGACCTATAACACCAGTACATTCATTCCTGTCAGGAGTGGAGGATCTTGATGTTCTCATTGATGTCCAACCTCAGTTTGGATGTCAATAGTGGGTGAAGATGTTACGGTCTTTGAGGAATACATTGTTCAACAGTTTGCACAATCTTGCCCCTTCCAATTAATCCTCCAAAAGATAAATTAGGGATACAAAATTATTATTCAGCAAGATTTAAACTGATTTATTCTTTTAAGAACAAAGAAGAAAGGAACCTAGTACAAAGATATTCCTAAGAACTTAAGTGAAAAACCATTTAACCTCAAGTATTTGAAGTTTTAAGATGTTTTCAAGTTTCATAAACCATAAATAAAGGCCCCTTGGTAACGTCATTTTCTCATTAGGGAGCATAAGTGAGCTCCTGAAATAAACATTACAAAGTATTTTTCTTTTATTTTTTAGTTCATATCTTCTTTCAGGGGAAAGTAAAACACACTATGAGGTGGGTAATTTCCTCCAACAGTATATTTGCTTAATATTTTGTAGCTATGCAACACAGCAACTTGTTAGAATTACTTTTGTAGACAACATAAACATAGGGCTCTTAATATGAGCATTTTAATCCATTTTAGAGATGAGCAAAATGACATGCACTATAATTAATAACTAAAGTGTTAAAAAAAAAATTAATCCAACATAAGTAAGTCATTAACATGAAGTATCTTTAATTTTGAAAGCTACTTTGTATTTATTTTAGATAAACTGATTTGTTCCCTCCCAAGTTGTTGGACATGTTGCTTCACTGGGCCTTTGATATATTCACCGCCATTTCCTGAGTGGATACTTGGCTAAGGTTAAGAAGAATTTGGAATTTACAGGATTATGTGAGTTAGTGTTTGATCCTAGTAGGAAAGTTGGACAGGAAAAGGATTTCCTCTTTGGAAAAATATTTCTGATACCAGCATTTCCTCCATTTTGCATCAGGCTGAAAAACTAATGTTTTGAAAACAAAAAATTCTTACCTTTCCCCAAAATAAGTAGCTGAGCTATAGCTACCTATATTGTCAATACTCAACAAAGATACTCCATACATGGATTCAGTCTCAGTAAGTGCTGTAGGAACCACAGTATTTTCTTTCTTATCTACAGATAAACAGAAATTAATAAATTAGTTAAATCTATTTCTTTCCTGAAGAGGGACTTGTAGACCTGAAAGATGGTTTACCTTTTTTTTGTATCTCCTTTAGAAATGAGTATTACTTCTACTCATCACTTCGCCTTTTTTCTCTGGAGCAATTCCACTTTCTGCAACTGAAGTATTTATTAGCGTAAAAAAAGACTCTGAAGCTTACAACCTGCCAAAACTTTCAATACTTCTTTGCTCTTTATTTCAACATAGACAGAAGCTTTCTAATTCTACAGGTTGGTTAGTATTTAATATAATTTATTAAATATTTAAATACATGTAATCAAGATTGCAATGAACACTCCTCAGTGCCCAGGTTTGCTCTACAGATAATTGCAAGTCCATTAGAAACGGGAAAGCTTTAGCCCAAGCACCAACATGCTGCATAAGTGCTTTTTTGGTAATTACATTCATTAGGAGAACCCGAATTCTCCAGTCTTTTTGTGTGCTCAACTGCTTATGTTATATGGTTTCCCCAAACTCTTTAGCTTTGGGGAGTTTGCAGCCTTTGACATGTAAATTTTTTAAAACTCTGATTGCCTTATGAGCAAAGTAGTTTTGCCATTAGCCACAGATTACATTCATCTAAATTTCAGTTTTAAAATCTTTCCAGGTTACAGAAGATTGAAGCAAAAAACCAAAACCTCAGTGCCACCAAACTCTGGATCCTAATGTCAAACATGGAAAATAGAGCTCTGATTTAGCCCCAGGAATCCACCAGTAAGTCCCAAGAATTAAGCTTCTCAAAAAGGCCATCCAAAACAATCAGCAGAATAAGCAGGGATCAGTCTAAAGTCAGATGTGTTCTGCCTGGATCTGCCTGCAGCAGGCCAGGAGGAAACACTCACTCTGCACCCTTCCCAAGGCTGAAGTGGCTGGTGCCCTCTTCTACTTGGGATATGCAGCCCTGAACCTTCTTCCAATATTAAATGTATTTTTCCTAGGAAAGAAAAAACCCAGGACTTTCTCTTTGTATAGAAAGAGAGTTGGTGCCTATCACTTATAAAATAACAAGTAGCAACAGCTCACGGACTAGAAGTCTTTCCCCAGAGTAAAGGAATTTAAAGATACAGTTTTTAAAGAGGGTGACTTAACCAGAAAACTACAGCTCATTTACTTAGAAGCCTTTTCAGCTGAAGCTGTGATGATATGCAGAAAGAATTAAGAGTCATTGAAAAGAAAAAAAAATCAAGAAATAAGAGGGCAAGTGGAAGGCTACATTGTAAACTTGGGAGTTAGAGCAGTCACTTGGAATGAACTATTGCTAGGTACCAGTCCCTGCTTCTAGGATCACATTCATATTTTATGCAAGGATTTTTTCACGTACAAATAATTCTGAAGTAGGAAACCAAATCCAGAGTACTGACAGTGGTGAGCATCTCACATACCTTTAGGAGCACACTCAAGGTGTTACACAGCAGCAAGAACAGGGTTACTCCACGAGCGTAGACACGCCTGGAGCAGGCAACTCCCTCACTGACCCAGGCACAGTCCCGCAGAACCCAAGCAGGGCACTGATGACAAGGACCATCAACAGCCCCAGACACATCCAGTTGTGAACCAGGCCCAGGGACCCTTCAGGGGCCAAGTAAGGAGCAGCAGGAGGTGGGTCCAGAGGCGAGACTGCCACATAAACACAAGGCATCCACCTGGGAAACAGGCCAGGAAGCAGACACACCTACAGCATAGCTCAAGAAAGGATTAAGGCCCCCAAACCAAATAGACATGGGGCTCCTGGACCCATGGAGAGGTGTAGGGGGATGTCCTAGGCGCAGGTGGTTAGGCTAGTAAGGCCTGCTAGTGCTCTCAGGGCCCTGATACAAAGAATCCATCATGCTTCAAGAGCCAAACCAGGTTTAGGCTTTGTGGTAATTCTCAGGATAGTGGTGGCCTTGAGTATTGAAATATTCTAATCTCACTACCACAGGTCTGGGACTCAGACAGTATATTAGTGTGTAGCCAGGTGAGGGAAGAGAATTGCAGTGGGCATGTCTCCATTTGCATGTAGGCAACCCACATTTTTATCAGATTTGCCACAAAGTTCAGAATATTGAATTGAGTTGGCTGTTGAGGTTCTACTTACCATGTTGGTAACATTCCACTCTCAGATCAAGAAAAATAACCACAAGAGTGTTGCAGAAACACTAGGCTGACAGGGATGTTTCAAATGTCAATTTTCTTTAATGATATCAAAATGCAATGGTCAAAGTGAGTAGGAATGTTACATGGTATTGAAATACAGCAGCTAGATTGAACAGGACTATTGGGTTGTAAACACTGCGACAAACACAACTTATTTGCAGGTTCAAGATGTCAGCTGTGGACCATCACTACATGAACTGTAACAATGAAAATAAAGAACAACGTTTCACATCCAACTTGCTTCAGTTGCCAAAACAACATAGAACAATCCTGATACTAATTCCCAGTGATAGGGATTTTGTGGCAATTATGTCATCACTGCAATTAATTTCACAGTGAACATTGTATTCGGCCTGTGTAATCCTCCCACCGAGTAGCACGGATCTCTCATCCTGGTCTAATTAGACAAAAGTTTCAGGATTACATTAGGGTCAGACAGAAGACATTTGCAGAGGGTGAGGTCAGTGAATTACACATAGGAGGCAGCAGTGGTACTGGGGTAATGGTCATGCCTGGAACAAGGAAAGAGTGTGGCCTTTTGGGATTCGGATGGAAAACTAAACAAACCCTTGAGCTCTTGCCCAGTCTACAAATGCCGAGCAAAGAGAAGAAAATCAAACTTGGTAAAAGTTATAAACAGTCTCCTTGCGTACATTTAGGAAAGCCATGTATAGTCCCAGTTATTGTTATAGCTGAACTGGTTTTGGCAAAAGCCACATTTTTAATAAATTAGTCTAGTCACTGGGCACTGAAACTCCATTCCAAAGTGGATTTTATTCTGCTGGGGATATACAAAGCTATTTTTCTTAACTACTCAAGCCACTCTGCCTACCACAAGCCTACTTCTGCTCTACTGAAGTCAATAAAAAGGCTCCTATTGATTTCAACAAGCATGGGATCAGATCCAATGCCAAAATCATCCAGGAGGTAGAAAAGAAAATAACAGCTGAATATTGAAATGGAATGATGAATACCTGCCATTTTTAGCACTGCTTTTATATGTTATTGTAAAAAGAATAGCAGGAAGGTGTTTCTATTTTACTGAAGTATTCATCAGAAATAATAGATATTTCATCAATGCATAAAAATACCATGGGATTATTACTTTGCTTTGTGCATTGTTGATGCAGAAAAAGATAGTGGATCCATAAGTTTCTTTATTCATTCAAATTGTATCAGAAACTCTAATAAGACACATGATAGATGAAAGTTTTGTATATGCAGAAAGTGTCTCTCTTTACAAAAGCTGAGTCCAAGAAATTCCAGGCTTTGATTACATGTAATGTTTTTAATAGCTAGAAATCAGAAAATTGGGTTACTAATTTCAAAATGTTCACTACAGATAACTGTTCATATATGTGAAGTCAGTTAGTGTAGACTTAAAGATTCCCAAGGAATTACTTTAAAAGTGTTTGCATTAGTAAACCATAACTAGAGAAAACAAGACTGCACCAAAGTTTGATTTGTTGAATAAACAAACTATGTTTGTCTAGAGGTAATGAACAAAGACTGTATCAAATATAATTCCTAGGCCAAGAAGCAGAGTAATAAACAGTATCTTTTCTGCTACAGGTTCCGATTTTTCTACAGATTATTCCTATTTTCAGCTTCGCCTAAAGCAAGTGGTAAAAAATAATAAAATTATTTCAACAAAAGAAAGCATAAAGGATAATAAAGAAAGCGTTTGTGTGTCTCCTTCTGCACTTTTCCTCAAAATATCTGTTACTTCCAACTCTCTGTAAAGGCCTTTGCACATGAGAAATTTGGCACTGTCAAAACCAGCACTACTTATGAAAGCATAAATACATTTTAGGCAGCACCTGTTTCTAAGCTATTGGAACTGTCAATTGGACTTTTAATGCAACATCTATGTTACGCACAACACTCATGCACTAAAAGAAAGCTGATACTCTACCTTGTATTTCATAAAGACGACTAAAATCCAGTATATCCAGCTAAACTTTATTGAAATCAGTGCAGAGGTGGTAATAAAAATATAATAAACATCATAAACATTCATTTACTTATAGTTTACATATTCTGCTCATGTCTAATTACAGTGGCCTTTCTGATCATGCTTAAAATCCATGACAAATGGCTTCTATAATAGATACAGTGTCAGGTTGTTTTGAGGTTGGCAAGCTAGCAAGAGCACATTATACCTTCATTTTTATGCTTTCCTTCCCTTGGAAAGAAAAGAACAAGTGGGGAAAAAGGGCATGCCTTGGAAGTCAAGAGGATCATCTGAACCCAGAAAATAAGGTGCACTCATATTGTGCTCCTCCTGCTACCCTCTAGACTCTGTTTCTTCATCCTTCTCGCTTCTCACACTGTCTCTCGTTGTATATTAGATAATATGCAATGGTCTCAAAGAGGTGTTTGGATATAGGGATGCAGAATCTTATACAATAGAACAAACTTCCTTGAATATGTCTCAAGGCATAAATAATAATGATAATCTTACTAAGCAGAACTTAATGTAAACTAGTGAAGATGACAGAAGTGCCTTAAGCAAAGATTGAGAAGTGTGACTGAAACCCAGAGATGCATTCTGTTTTACTTCAGTGCTCCCTAGAAGCAGTTCTTCTATCTGACATCTGTTGAATTGACATGCTATATATTTGGCATCTGCTTTATATATGTGTGTGTGTACTGCTTTTATATATATATATTTGACATCTACTTTCACAGATCTAGAAAAAGTTAATAAATCATTGGCTAAATATAAGCCCTCATTTCTTCTGCCTTGTTCAGAATTTTCTGAATTGCAATACTTTCTAAAAGCAAAACAAAGAAATTCTGGCTGAAATTATAGTTAAAAACCCCCAAACAAACCAAAACCAAATGGCAACACTGATTTAGCTCTGATGGTAAATTTATTGTTATAGTTTAGGTGATGATACCCATGGTATTTTCCTTATAGACTCCTTCACTTCATTATGCATAATGCAATTCAACTAGAAGAGCCAGAGGAGCTATTTCAGTATCCCATGGAGATAAAGAAGGCCACAAAGTACAGACATAATGACAGTCAAATATTTCATGATGCTGTCTACACCATGCACTGGAAAACAAGGAAAACTGAATGTCATCATCTACAGAACTATGACAAAATCATTGGCTATATAGAGATCCTTAATAGAAATGGTAAGATTGATATGAACGA
>VYZV01044215.1:8679-34232 GCA_013401275.1 Pandion haliaetus | reverse complement strand
GGGTAGGAAGAAGTACAACAGAGAAAAGAGCATTATAGGCATAAAAGAGGGGACAAAGTATAAAAATGTGCTCCATCCTCCCTTTCTGTACACTTTCATAGCTTCAGGTAACTTCTACAGAAGAGTAGCATAATTATTCTCAGTTTTTTCATACAAGTTTGCTTGGCTTTCACATATAAATTCACCAGAGATTCAAAGTTTTCAATTACACAATTCTAGGCAATTTAGAGGCAAGTAATATTATAAAATGTGTGAGAAATACAAAATTGCACAGTTTTACTTGAATATGTAACATATTTCTTGATATTCACTCTGCAGTGTCTACACAGATACATGGATAGACAAACATGAATCTCCCAAGGAACAGTGAACTGCTACAGAATAGACCATTATCAGTTATAAAATGACAGGAGGATAAATTGTACTGTTTGAANTGCATTCACACTGAAACTTCTGATTAAGCTAATAAGTCCACAGTACATGAAATACATCCCAGTCAGTTAGCAAATAACCCAAAATTGCTATAAAATTGCTTGCAAAGTTTCATTAACTATAACACAAAACTCTTCCACTACTGCTTAATGGTGGATTTCAGCCATAAAGCACCACCGTACTGGAGGTTTTAATTAATTCTCATAAAAGAGATGCTTCAAAAAAAAGGTGTACCAATGTGTGTGTGATAGACTGTTTGGGTCCAGGAGCTGGACATCTCTTGAAATCAGTGCACCAGGCAGCTTTAGCTCTCCCCATGGTAGATGTCTGGGAGAAAGACTGCTGCAGGAAATGAAGTTCTTGGGCATTCAGTTACTTAACAGCCCAAGAATGCCCTAGAGTTACCCACTGGGAAGATAAATTAACCTACAGATGCCCTCACTCATTCTAGGGGAGGACAGCAATGGGCTTGTAATTTACAGAATGATGATGAAGTACCACTAGGCTCTGAACATGTTAATTTCCTTGTAGTTATTAGTGAAGCTACGCTTTTTAAATAAACCCACACAAGAAAAAGTTAGATTTCTAGATGCTTTGAATGATATCTTAATGAAATAGTGAGAGCAAGTTATCCTGAACAATGACAGAAACAACGCAGTTTGATTTCCACCTTACAGCAAAAATATGGAAGAATTAATTTGTTAGGTCTGGGAGGGAGCCAAAAACATTATCAAATCTCCCTCACTATGACTTTATTAATGAAAGATTAGTCCAACAGTAAACACTGAATGTGAGAAAGTTACACCTAGTTAGAAAGACGTGATGAACCATGTATCTCAGATAATTCAGAAGATACTACTCTGAAAGTGTTTTCTGAGTACACTGATTAGTTTCTGCCAATAAGAAAAAGGCATGAAAGTCTGAGCACTTTATCTGCCCTCAGGTATTTTACACAATAAACAGAACGGACAAAAACATCAGCAGTTTGTTGGGGGGAAAAAAAAAAAAGTGAATGAAATCCCAACTACCACAATAAGAAACTGACAGAGACCCTGAACTACCTTCTTTTTCCCTCCCATGCCTTCCCCCCAAATCGGTTTTGCCTTGTGACTGTATTTTGGAAGGATTCAAAGAAACGTTGTGGGTCATTACATGCTACAGTGGTATTCACTAGGGCAGGAGAATTTTAACTGAACAAACTGTTAAGTGGCCCATTTACACAATTGTCTTGTTGCATTCCTTTGGCAAGCTTCAGGTGTGGTCTCCAACCTGAGCCTGGTTACCGCACCTCTGCACCATCAGCACAGTGGACATTTTACTAAAATACACTATTATCCGCATCTGGCTGACTTTAGAAAGGCAATAATGCAAAGGGATAATATTAAATAGTTAAATCTCATTTGCGTTACTGGAAAACATTAAATGGGCAGATGATTTTTGTCCTTACACAAATCCCTGATGTCATTAAGTTCCAGAAGCACTGATCTGTCCTTAAAAAGTACTTACCTTTTCCTCATTCTCATTCAGTTTTGCTCAAGTTCTGCTCATTCCATTACTAAACAGCAACCTTCTCAGTCATTTCACCCATAGCTCCTTACAGAGCCTATGTAGTGCATAGAAGAGTCCTTATGCATCCTCATGGAGTCCTATTTCTTTCCCTAGATTTCTTCACTTAACAGACCAAAGGATGTTGGGCTCTCTAAGAAGTGTCCTAAATTATACATTCAAACCCAGAATCAAGGAAGCACTGTCAAAACCACTGAGAGTACCTCACAGAAAAAAAAGTGAGACAGCATGCACAAAATCCTTTGAAAGAAAATCTTTGTGATACTGACAAATCATAACCAGAATCTACAGTCCAATGAAAGCAATTTAGAATACATCCTGCATTTTTTGTTTTCGAATAATGACATTTAGTCCCTACCACTTTTCCTTCTAACTTAAAACTTAATAAACAAACATACTATTGTATTCACTTACTTAAATGAAAATGTCTCAGTTCTCTGCTGCACAACCTTACTTTTAAATCTTCTATTATTGCTATTTTCATGCTATGACCATACAGCAATGGTATTGTTTTTAAGTAGAAAAAAAAATATTCTTCTTTTAAGTTTTGATTTGTTGTTGTTATTTTTTAACAGAAACACATCTGCTGAAGAATTACTTGTGCTGGAATTCAGATTTTAGTGAAGTTTGTGTGTTGTTGCTCTGAAGCAAAGGAGTAGATTATTTTCTGCTACTGACTTTTAACAGTTCTGCTGATCAGTTACACTTCCTGTTAACATATGAGGATAATGTAACTTCACATTCTGCCATCAACTTCAAGGGGATTAAACTTTTTTCTGAAAATCAGAATGAAAGCTTTGCCTGCAGCAGGAACACAAAGTTCCTTTCAAGATACTCTAAAATCACTAAAAACTCTTGAAGTCTCTCTTAAAATTCATGTAACCTCTAAAACAAAGTAACACAATTAATTTAAAAACTCTGTTATCTTTGTGTAAGAACATGTATCATTGGGATTGACATCAGGGTGTTTCTTTTCCATTGTACCCACTGTTTTATATGACATCTGAAGATTTTTGATATATTGCAGAAATGAATCGTCTCTCTTCAGTCGGGTGCAATCTTCCTAAAATGCCAGTGGGAGCAAATCAACACACTTATGCCCAATACATTATCATGACTTTTGTATTAATTGCATAACACTATACTTCTATGTCCACAGTACTACATAGACAAAACCCAAGATATTTTCTCTTCCTGAAGCACAAGAGTAGATTTTTGCATTGCATTTGCGGGGGTTGGGTGACAAATCCGATTTTTCTGAGTAACGGATTTGTTGGGTTGACTCACTATTTCAAAATGCTGAGGGAATATGTAAATGAATACAGGTGACTATTTACATAAAAAGACAACTGGAATACCTTTAATATGTAAAGACATACTACCAGAACACACTTTTTTCACATATTACTATTATAGCTGTTCCTGTGACACTGAAAATCTAGAATTTCATTTATTTGATTTATCATAGTTTAATTCATTGCCACAATAAAGACTTTTATTTTCAAATCTTCCTTATACCAAAAGGGTTGGAAATGTAACTTTTTTTTTCCCCACATGAAAGCTGAGGTTTAAATAAATTCTCTTATCAGCAGGCAAATGTAGCAAGGCATGCCTAGGCTTTGAGCATCCTACAGCTTACTAAACCAACAATTTATGTATTTTTAAATTAATTTAGCAAGCAACAACTTTAAATAGAAACATCAAAACATGCTATCTAATGCCAATTCTTTTCCACCTTCAACTGTGCTGGCTCAGGCCCCACTCTAGCTGCACCTCTGCCCATCCCCAGCTGCCAGCTCTTTTGCTTGTGCAATGGCTTGATAACGCATTTCTGTCAAAATTATTTGGAGTAGTGAGGAAACACTATTGAAATTGTTCAAATTAAGCTAGTTTATTTGCCGGATACAACCTAAGGTGTGGGAAGTCCATAAGCTCCAGCAGGAAAGCAGGGTGGAGTTACTTCCTCCACTGGCTTATCTGCAACCAGAAAAGGACTTAAGAGGCCAGGGCTATGTGAAACGTCTCAAGTCTCAGAATTCAGATGGGTCAGGAGTGAAAGAAAATGAAGATTTTTATTGTCTTTTTTGTGTATCTGCTTATTAAAAAAATGATACATCATGACTTTAAAGCACTTATCTAATGCAGCTCTAAACAAAGTACTGAGAAATACATCACTCACCTGGGCAAACAAGTCCTGTACACATACAAAGAATTTAAGCACATAAGAGATATGCACAGGGTGTTTAGGGTAAGTGCGTAACTCAAAATACATGCTCAAATACTGCAATCAGCCTTTGCAATGCTACTAACTCTTCAGCATATACTAGAAATGGTTACATAAGCACTCTTGCAAAGAAACAAGATGACTTGTCATAAAAATGAACTTCCACAAAAAGAGTGTTGCCAACAATTGCCCAAACTAGATGTTTCCTCAGTTTATTAACCTCAAAATTTAAAATCATAATAATGATATGGATATCGGAAACCCTGGCGGCTGTCCTGAGGGCGAGTCCAAAAGCAGGTAACCACCAGCGTTACCATGGGGAGTTCAGTTGGACAGGTAGCAGAAACTGTGCAAGCCATTTAGGTGTTAACTATATGGCACTCTGAGTTTCTTTTTGCCACCTGCTAAGAAATGTCTTACTTTGATGAGACACACAGTAGCTACATGGTCTCCCACCCAAACAGTACCTACTCTGCTAGGCATTATACAAAGGACCAAGAAAGGCAAAATTGCATAAAATTACTTTTAAAAAACCAAAAGCCAAACCACACAGGTCTGAGCAAATTTATAGTACAGACCAAGTTTAAAAAGTTAATTGTACCTGTAATTAGATTTGTAAATACGAATTTTAGTGGCTGCTGAGGTAATTTTCCAGGGGGTTGCTATAGTGACAGGCAGAAGGTGCATTACCAAGACGATGCGTGTGTAATGAGCTGCTGGCAGTGGCCCTCCCTTGACGTCAGGAGAAACTGCCACCATCTCGCAGCACGTTTGTGATCTGCATGCTGACCAGAAGCAGAGGAAGCCTTTTGTTTCCCAGTCAGCGCTGAGAGAGAAGTACTTCTTTTTAATGCACTTTACATCACTTATGACAAGGTCCAGGCCTGCAGCCAGCTTCAGGGAAGCTGCCAGGCTATGGAGATACTAATGATGCCCTTGAAAGAAAGCATGTTTCAGAGGTACTGTTTGTCCACATTTCAAAATAAATAGCAGGAGTGGGATCATGGGAGTAGACTGACTGGCTCTGTACTTTCCTACATGCCTTTCCCATACAGAAATCAGGCAAAGAAGCACGACTCCTAACCTTAATAAACAGACCAGAGTTGTTTTAACTGGTAACATTCTTCAGGGATTTAAATATAACCGCCGTCATCATGAACAGGTAGCTCAACATTCAGCCTTAATTCATCTCCCAGAACTACATCACCTAATGAAGACAGACTTATTTGAATTTACTTTCAGTGAATGAGGCCCTGAAGCACCTTCAACATGAAGAAACATTGGGCAGGCACTTCAAACGAACACCCTCCTCCAGCTATGGGGTACTATTTTTCAGCATCTTTGAGGTCTCATTTTTGTTACAAGTAATCAGGTGATAAAGTAGCATTTCCCCAGGAATAATCCCAAAAGATTAATTTCTGTAAATTTAAACTAAGTTTAGCGTATAGCCTAATTAATCAAGAGAAGGCATTAAGGCATGGGCAAAGGACAAAGGCTGTAGATTTTCTACCATCTGTAACACTCTTTTCCCTTTCCGAGGTTAAAAATGAGATTGCTCTATTCATCAGTACTGCCTAATAACTCTTCCCAAACTCAGCAGGCAAAACTGATGTAGCAAGATGCTGAATTAATACTCACTAATAAACCCTGTCGTTAGAAGGAATCTGCTTGCAAGACCTTGTGAGCACAGAAGTCCCCGGGGAGCAGAGTGCCTCTGAAAGGCACTGCTGAGGAGAAGGGATCTGCCTGGCACCACACCAGAAACACTCCAAGAGAAATCTCTAAAACAAAACCAAACATGCTGAGATAAAGGTAATGATTGGCCCCAATAAAAGGGTCAGTCTAAAACCAGTAAAGATGATTTTCTTACCACCCAGCCAGCAAACAACATGACTGTTTCTTAATGGGCAGAATGAGGGTACAGGGGAAGAGGGAAGGGACAAACCTCAAGAAACTCTACAATGTCTGTTGGGCGATTTCAGCATAACCACAGCTATAAAAGCAAGGCTGTTATGGGTTTGTGTGGCGCGGTTTTCCTTGGTGGCAGGGGAGGGGGGCTGCAGAGGCGGCCCCTTTAAGAAGTTGCTGGAAGAATTCGCTGCCCCAAAATGTCGGATAAAGAATTCGCCGCCCCAAAATGTCGGATAAAGAATTTGCTGCCCCAAAATGTCGGACCCGCGCGCCAAAATGTCGGACCCGCCTCTAGGCGGGGAGTGACGGTGGTAACGCCTCTGGGAAAACATATTTAAGAAGGGGAACCGGTAGTGTGGGGGTTGGGAAACCTGAGAGGAACATCGCTGCCGACACTGGAATCATGGAAGTGGAGGGGGAGGAGGAGGCGCCTGAGGAGGCTGATGGCCCTGCAGCCCAGGGGGGTGAACGGTGGAGCGGAGGCTCCCGAAGGTGGCCGTAACCCCATGGTAAAAACCGCGCTGAAGCAGTGTGTGACTGGAGAGCAGCCCGCGGAAAGGACCCGCGCCAGGGGAGTTCGGGAAGAACTGAAGCCCGCGGAAAGGATCCGCACCAGGGAAGTTTGTGAGGAACTGCAGCCCGCGGAAAGGAACCACGTTGGAGCAGGGAACGAGAGAGGAATCTTCCCCCTGAGGAAAGAAGCGGCAACGACGATGTGTGGCGAGCTGACTCAACCCCCATCCCCTGTTCCCCTGCGCCGCCGGGGGGAGGAGGTAGAAAGCATCGGGAGTGGAACTGAGCCGGGAAGGCGGGAGGGGTGGGGAGAGGTGTTCTGATGTTTAGTTTCCCTTCCTAATACCCTTGTGTTTTGTTTTTGTTTTGATTTGTAGTAAATTAAATTGATTTTGTTTTTTTTCCCAAGTTGAGCCTGTGTTTTGCCTGTGACCAGAAGTGGGGAGTGATCCCTCCCAGTCCTTGTCTCGACCCACAAGCCTGCCTTTGTATTTTCTCCTCATCCCGACGTGGCCAGGCGAGGGGGTGGGGGGTGAGCGAGCGGCTTCGTGGTGCTTTGTTACCGGCTGAGCTGACCTGAAACCACGACAAAGGCTTACCAGCAACCTTTCACATGCATATGCTCTCACTGTGTTCAATCACATGTAAGACAGATATCACATGGATGACTTTTTCCAGGTATGTTAGTAACCATAAACATTTACATCTTTTCAACCCTAAAGCTCTCAGGTTTAACACAAAAAAAAATTTATTTTCCTCGAAGTTAGGATAGTTCATAGGTATGACCCTCTACAAAATGCTCTCTCCCATACACATACAGTGGCAGTACAAGTGACTAAGGCTAATTAGGCAAACTATTTAATAAGATCTGATATCTCTATCCTTTGGAGCCTGGCTGTTCTGGAACTGGGTGGGGTACTCTCCATACTGTTGGGATTTGGTGTGGTTTTGGTGGGGTTGGAGTTTTTTTTGTTCATTTGTTTTGCAAAACCCTGAACTGGCTGATGAGACTACCCCAAACTAGCACTAATTTTGACCGTGTCTGGAAAAGAAGCTTTGAAAAGGAAAAGCCTTCTTCTGCGTTTCTGAAAACGCATACTCCTTGCTTGTCTTTCTACTCCACATATGCAAAATGTTAAAGAGTTGCTGTAGCAGGATTTTTCCTACCTCACAGAGCTGCCTGAATAACTGACACAAGTGTCTTTGCTAACATGCAGCAGCATAGTGAACAGAATCAATTTTCAGTGTACAAACACGAGCCATGAACAAAGCTAAGTGTAAAGAAGCATTGGCCACGTTTTCAGAATTTCTGTAGAGATTTGCATTTCTGAGCCTCTACACCACTGGTGAAAAGTTGAGGCACATTTAGCAGTTTCCAGAACTATCTAATCTTAATCTAAAATAAACACAGTAAACCTAAGATCTTTGCAGTGAGGTAGGAAGAAGTCTGCCCTGTGTTCTTTTTATCCCTATCCCACCCAAATCCCAACTAGCTGTCTCCCTCAACTTCCTACATGGCTAAAAGCCAACCTTAGCAAATGCTAAAAAACCCTAGTCATCAAATAAAAAAATGCTTGTGCAAATTTTTAATAGGAAATGTGCTTTAAAAATTATACAAATATTAAAAACATGTTCAGTACGGCATGAAAAAAAGGATCCTGAAAGAAATACATACTGTATACTGCTTTATATAACCCCACTTCTCTTTCTGAATTCCCCTAGTTCTGTTGCATAATCTTCAGTTTTTCTATAGGATGCAGTGCTTTGATATGCAGCAGATTTCATGCCCCATCTTTCTTCAGACCTTCCTTTTATACTTGGGGACTATATCTAAGGCATAAGATAGGGTTAGCATGGTTCTGCTGCTAGTACTTGATCTTAATATTTAGACTTTCTTTTTTATTTGCTGTTTTTATCTTACTGCAAACCTTACACAAGTAAGGCTATGTAAACTATGAATACATAACAGCAGAATCTACCATTCTGCAACACAAACTGCCCCCAAATATAGCTTTAGAACCTTCAAGTAATTTTTACAAATGAAGGGAAGAAAGAATCAATGAACAGTATGAAAAATTTTATTACATAATGACGTGCTTACGTATCTTATAAATTACGAGTCTATGGTTTTCTCACCCCCAACAAATGACTGTTACACAGATATCAATCACACTGACAGTCGTTCACAGTTTGCTATACCAGTGTCAGCTGCATAGCAGGTCTCAATTTAGGACAATATTAGTGCTTCTGAAAGGCTCACACACACCCATGATGCCCTAAGAATTCCCTACAGCTTTATGAAATAAAAGAATGAATGTTCTGATCGCTAGAGGCAGTACCAGCAAACAGAATACACTGCTGTAGTAAAAGTTTAGATTCATATACTGATCTTTCCCCTTGTGTGCCCCTAAGCACATCCTATTTAGCACACAGCAACTCCACTGAAATGCACCTGTTTCAGAAGTGGAACATGGAAGGAAGATGTTATTTTTAATGGACAGGTACGAAGAAATTAATTATTCAGCTGAAGTTATGAAAAACTTTCAACGAAAATTACTAGATGACCAAAGCACTAAAATTCACGCAATGATTTGACAAAAGATGAAACATGAACCTTAACAAGCAGCCACTGTTAGGATTCATCTCTTTCTTCCCTGTTAAAAATCAGTGGTATTCTGAAGCTGTCCTCAGAGTCACGTCCTGGAGATCTTACACCGTAAAATACTGGAATCTCCATTTCTGTACTAACTGTCCAGCTAACTCAACTCACATGATCACGGGTATATGCACAGCTGTATAACTGTAGGAACTAAGCTGTTAAAGGTGATAGCAAATGCAAAACCAAAAGCCTGAAGGACTCTCATGTATGTATGAGAATATCATGGCATGTACAACTAATAATGCAGTGCATTAAATAATAACAGAGTGGGGTATTAAATACATGCTGGCATAGCTAACACAGTGGTGTAGGAACTTCAGGAAAAATTGTATTTAATTATCTGAGGTGTTAGAAAACACAGATATGGAAGGGAAACTGAACAGATACCCTCAGTGCTTGTGTAGCAACTGGAAAGTCCTTGGTTGGAGGTACATAATGACATACTACTTCCATTTCATGGGGCCAGAGAAAAACGAAGTTTTTCAGCAAGGCTCTGTTCTTTTCAGTTCTAAACACTTTATACTTTTTCTTCATGAAGGGAAAGCCCTTAGTGTCATATCGAGGAAAAATGGTGATGAACCTCCACAAATTCTGGTTGCAACCTAAGTTGTCACATAAATATGAAATGTTACTTATGACAACTGTCTCTCTTACTGAGAACAGCAAGATTGTTGCCTCTCTTTTCTTCAGGTTTTGAAAAGCCATGGTATAATCAGACTGTTGACTGGTAATGTGTTTACATTTAAGTTAACGTCTTGACACCTTGTACAGTATGTATTGAATGATCTCATCTGACAGCTATTACTTAAGGCAATCCACAGTGTGGTGTTGGTTTACATCTATCTCACAGGGAAGTGGTTTAGTGGTAAGTAAGTGGCTAAGTCACCCTGTAATGTATATGGGAAGTGAATAATCTCTATTTACGTGATGTGCTCTTGACTTTACCACACAGAAATCTAGAAATTGCTTTTAAAAACAACACAAACACCCAGCCTTTGGAGCATCCAATAGCAAGGGAAGAGAATGGAATGTATATGCTGACCCTCCAAGGGGTTCAGATCAACTCCCATGATGCAGGGCATTTTCTTTGTTAGATCCTACCCTCACATTTTCTGGTAAACACGTATCTGATGTATTCTTCCAGGGTACTAGCAGTGGGTATAAAAGCATTAAAAGTGTAGCTAACAGTGATAAAGCAGGTCAAAAGATGACAGAAAGTGAAAGTATAGAAAAATGCAGGATATATTAGGAATCAGAAACATAATTTAGAAACAATAAAATAAACAGAAAATACAGAGGAAGAGATTTAGGAAGACAATGTATAGTAACATTGATGGGATTAAAAAAGCAATACAGGGAATAGACTGAAAACGCTAGTACTACAAAAACACAGGGGAAAACTACTGAGAAGATGAGAGGCTCAAGCAAGGGGTGAATGAAGAACGTGTGTGACATATTAACACATATGCTTACAAGAGATTTGGTGGAAAACAAACTATTCTGGTTTATACAGTAAGTCAGAAGAAATTACTAAGACTCACCAAGTCAATGGGTGCTTATTTCTGTCTTACTGCCTTGTGAATCCCAGTAGTAACTTCTAAGCATTTTGCTTTCTTGCTTTGTGACAGGGATTTAAAGCTAACAAATTCTCAATGGATGTTTTATGGCTAAACATACAAACTGTATTTTTGAAACAATGTTTCTTTGGTTTCCGCTAATCACTTTTTACTAGACTTGAAAAAACTCTACTTGCAAGCATAAATATAGGAGAGGCTGTTCGAAAGATTCATATACAGTGTTTCACAGTTCTAACTTAAAACAGATTTTGCAGAAATCCGTAGTATGAACTGTAACAGATTATAGTTAAAGTCACCAAATCTGCAAAAACTCATGTTAAATGGCTAAACATGTTCAACTTGAAAAACAACCAATCAACTAGTACATTTACTTTTTGCAAGGCAATGTACTAGCAATTTGCTTCTATAGCTACTTAATGAATTATTCCCCACTATTTTTAACACTACTTAAAAGATCCACTATGGTGACAATTTCATAAGAGCTAGGTCAAAACTGTGGTATTCAGCACAACCTGATCTGAAGTAGCATCAGATGATTGTTTCCTTCTTTGGAGAGTAAGTAATTCTATTTTTAGGCTCTAAGCAAGCACACATAATACATAAATTTATTTCAACTTTAAAAACAGTATCACATCTGCTGTGGAAACAAAGTTAGGACCTATAAATACAAGAAATTCAAAGTATAAGACAAGCTCTGCTTCACCTTCTACTTATGCTTGTTGCTCATTTCAGTATGGAAACAATATTAAAGTATATTGTCAGTAACTTGTCTCTGAAATTTTATTTTCACCATTTATGCACTCTAAAGGTTTTTACTTTATATATTACTATTTGTTTTCTTACCCATAAAAACCAAAACACAGTATGGTATCTTTGGGGACAGTGAGAATCCAAACAATGCAAGACAGATGCCACTGTGCTTTGTACCACTGCAGCAAAACATGCATACACAAATGACAGAAGTGCTAGGTTGGGAAGGGAATCAGCTCAAGAGGACAGCAAACTTCATTGGACAACAGGAACCCTATGCATGGGGTGAATATACCAGAACATGGTGTGGTGATAGCATCAGAGCAAACCTGAGGAGACCTATGCTATGCATCTGTAGCTCTTCAGCTGCCTAAACTGTATCAGCAAGATACTAATAAGTTTGTCTTGACTAAATCACATATGAAGTGTTGTGCTAGGTAAGAATCCTCAGACTACTGTGCAGATGAATGTCATCCCAGACGTCTCCTATCTATAGCCCTGTTCCAATGAGCTTAATGGGCTTTCCTCAGTAAGAGGCTTCCTTATACACCTGACAAACTGGAGACTGGAATGCACAGAATAATCTTCCTAGCTAATACAAAATTCATGTGGAGGTCATGGAGGCTTTTGCCACAGCTTTAATAACTATGCTGTATTTTTTAACATTGGTCAACACTAAAAGGTCACCATCTCTCATGATCATCCATTTCTTTGACAACAGACAAGAAATTTTATCTGAGCTATATGCTACATTACTGAAGAGTAACTGAATGTCATGGAGTCAATCTTCAGGCAGTCCTCAGATTCCAATGTTAAATTTCACAGCACTATTTTATCAGATTCCTGCCCCAAGAAACTAGAGGCATAACATTTCAGATGCAGTTTAGTCACATATGAGTTTTTATTATTGTTGATCTGTAAGAAACAGGGTTTAAATTAAAGTGCTTTTCCTGTTGTCTTCCTGGCAGCCATGTTCTTTAAAGTTTAGCCTTTGTTTCCATAAAAGAAAGGCAGTTCAATAAAACACAAGAACCCATGCTTAGTACTGTTTACCTCACCACCAGGACTGCAAAAGCAATCTGTGAGAGAAAAGGGGAAAACCTGGGAAAATAGGAGTTCTAGGGCTTTACAATTTTTATGAATTGTATGGTGGTCTACCTTAACTGCACTTCCCGGTATTCACTACTGTCATACTATATGAAAGTATTTTTGTCCAGCTTGCATTTTTGAGTGTATGTCAGAGGACAGTAAGGGCTTGAACAGGTATAACAAGAAAAAACAAAACCGTAAGTGAGTGACTATCCCTACTTAGAATCTTACTTCAAGACTTCAAATGATCACAGACTATCATTCCGTGAAACAAAGACAGATAAAATCCCAAATTAGATGTACTCTGCTCCTTAAAGTATCCTCTGAATTCAATTTAGTAAGTGTATATTCAGATATGTTTGTGCTGCATATGCATACAAACATGTACACAGACGTATAAGAAGCTAAAAAGTAAAAACTACTTTGCTAGAAACAGAAAATGATATATAGTTGTTTGTAGACACCAGGTACTTACTATTTAGTTGAATCTGATAATTGATACTCCCGTCGTCTATCATAACACTCCTGAATTCCAGGATCATTCCATAAGCTTCTTATTGCATCTACATATGGGTTCTCAAAAGTTGACACCTTCTCTACATCAACTTCTCGAACTAACTGTGCATGAGCCTAATTCAAAACAAACAAAACAGTAAAATTTACTTCATTTTTTATGTTTGCAAATAGCTCATACACAGTGAACATGATTAACAGGAATATTTTTTCATATGCAATTTGAAAAATCAAGTACCATGAAGAAGGTTGTGAAGATGGAAAAAAGAGACAACCGTTATAGTGAGTTCCAGGAATTAGGAAGAAGAGAAAAAAAACCTTTTTTATGGAAACTATATAGACCTCAACACGGATCAGCATTATTATTTACCTTTTATGCTAAAAGACACTGTTGAACAGTTACTGACCATCCGTTCTACCAACTGAACCACTCATTAGCAATTGAAACTGGGACATTTGGACAACATAAAGATAGAAAAGACAGTAAAATCCAGAAATATTCACAGATGGATGTTTTACCAAAATCTGTATTCATGTGAATGAACTTAGTGATGGTCTAGGAAGGAAACAGTAATGTTGATTTATTGGGGAAGACCTTAAAGTAAATTTTGAATGAATTAGTAAGAGTACTGAGTAAATTATGAATGAGTGACGATACACTATGTTCAAAGACAAACAGTGCTAAGTATTATATTATGACAGAAAGTGAATTAATAAATATACATGTGGGCCATTATTTCAGACTATGCTTATTCCAATATTATTTAGATGAAATGCATGAAGCATTCACATTAAAGTTTGTATCTAATCAAGCTCATTTTAAAGAAAGCTGTAATTTTTAATTTTTCAGGTACAATCTTAAGAGTATACAAAACATGCTTTTTAAATGATGAGTAGCTAACCAACTTGACAGATTTAGACTCTAATGGTAGGTGAGAGAATGGAAAGGAGGGAAGGAATTTGCCCTTCAGAGACTGATTTAAAAAGTTCTTAATGTTACCACAAACATAACAGAAGTTCCTACTAAAAAAGAAAGGCAGGATTATTAGAAATTGTCTCTACTTTCAATTTGTACTATAAATTATGGAGGTTCTTAAAAAGTAATGTCTAAATTCGGGAGTTGCTAATAGGAAATAATCCCTAATAATAATACTACTTAAGAAAACACACCTTCAACTGTTGTTTACTCAAGAAGAAATAAAAACCTCGAAGTTCAAGATGAAAAATGTGTGTCTTAGAGATAAGGAGAACATATGTTCTCTGTTATCAAACACCAAATCTCCAAAGTTCTAACAAAGGGTATTTTATTCCACATCATGTCCACGCATCCCCAAAACCTCTGGACAAATCACAAAGGGTCCCTACCTTCTCACAGCAAGTAACAAGATATGGTACTCTACTTACTAAACACAAGCCAATGTTCTTGTCAAACAGGATGATTTTTTTTTTTTTTTAAATTATCTTGAATCTTATCAAGTTCTGTTCTTTGCCTTTGTGTACTTCCAAAAGAATGAAGACCTGGGGAACTACAGGCCAGTCAGTCTCACCTCTGTGTCTTGCAAGATCATGGAGCAGATCCTCCTGGAAAATATGCTAAGGCACATGGAAAATTAGGAGATCACTGGTGAGAGCCAGTATGTCTTTACTAATTGTGCCTGACAAATTTGGTGGCCCTCTACAACAGGGCTACAGCGTTGGTGGATAATGGAGAAGCAACAGACATCATCTACCTGGATGCACATCTATGTGCTTGTGCAAAGCATCTGCCACTGTCCCACACGACATCCTTGTTTCTAAACTGGGAGAGACATGGATTTGATGGATGGACCACTTGGTGGATAAGGAACTGGCTGGATGGTCACACTCGAAGAGCCGCGGTCAACGGCTTTATGTCCGAGTGGAGACCAGTGATGAGTGGTGCTCCTCAGGGGTCTGTACTGGGAATGGCGCTGTTTAACACCTTTGTCAGCGACATGGACAGCGGGATTGAGTGAACCCTCAGCAAATTTGCCGACGACACCAAGCTGTGTGGTGCAGTTGATACGCTGGAAGGAAGGGATGCCATCCAGAGGGACCTCGACAGGTGGGCCTGTGTGAATCTCATGAAGTTCAACACGGCCAAGTGCAAGTTTCTGCACGCAGGTCAGGGCAATACCAAGCACAAATACAGGCTGGGCAGAGAATGGATTGAGAGCAGCCCTGAGGAGAAGTACTTGGGGGTGTTGGTTGACGAGAAGCTGAACATGACCCAGCAATGTGCGCCTGCAGCCCAGAAAGCCAACCGCATCCTGGGATGCATCAAAAGAATTGTGACCAACAGGTCAAGGGAGGTGGTTCTCCCCCTCTGCTCTGCTCTTGTGAGTACTGTGTCCAGCTCTGGGGCCTCCAACATAAGAAGCACATGGACCTGTTGGAACGACTCCAGAGGAAGGCCACGAAGATGATCAAAGGGCTGGAGCACCTCTCCTGTGAAGACAGGCTGAGAGAGTTGGAGTTTTTCAGCCTGGAGAAGGCCCCGGGGAGACCTTACAGCAGCCTTCCAGTACCTAAAGAGAGCCTAAAAGAAAGCTGGAGAGGGACTTTTTACAAGGGCATATAGTGATAGGACAAGGGGTAATGCATTTAAACTGGAAGAGGGTAGATTTAGATTAGGTATTAAGAAGAAATTCTTTACTGTGGGGGTGGTAAGACACTGGAACAGGTTGCGTAGAGAAGTTGTGGATGTCCCATCCCTGGAAGTGTTCAAGGCCAGGTTGGATGGGGCTTTGAGCAACCTGGTCTAGTGGAAGGTGTCCCTGCCCATGGCAGGGGGGTTGGAACTAGATGACCTTTAAGGTCGCTTCCAACCCAAACCATTCTATGATTCTATGCCCTGAATATCTTCTCACAGCTTTAGACAAACTGATAAAAGAATATATTCAGATACTGGGCTTGGGGTTTTTTTTCACTTCAGCTCTGAAATTATGGCAAATCAATACCAAAATGCTAACAGAACTAAAGGAGTAACTTACTATTCAAAAGCTTTCATTTGAAACCCATCATACCTGAAGTATTTCTCCAACAGTTCCCTAAACATTGTCTAACAGGTGCTCAAGTATTCTGCATTGGTAGAAGAGACAATCTTAAAAGGTAATTACTTTATTCAGTTATCTATCTAGTCTTATTACTACAAAGTTGTCCAAGATCTTGCATTGTTTTATTTATCAGTTCTGTGTGTCCTGACATGCAATTAATATGACTTTGCACTATGTGACAAAACCTAGAAAATAAAACTATGATATATACGAAGAAGTTGCTTCAATTGAAAATTGATTCAACTTTTTAAAAAGAAATAGCATTTCCTCAGTGAACACTGCTTCTGCTTCCCTGGGGTTTGTATCGGCAGACTCATGACAGCTTGCACCCTACTGATTGATATACAGCTCTTCACATCAGTGCTGCTTCTCTTAAAAAAGTAATGCCCCTTTACTAATCTTCAGCTATGTCTTGTTCCCAGAGTTACTACACTTTCCTGTAGAAAACAATTTTTCTTTGAGAGTCTTTGTCAGGCAACATCATTTGCTGGCTTCTGATTTCTGGTTGGGGAGACAAAGATGAAAATACAGGATCTCATCTATTGGCTTAATTTTTCTCTCATTTGCCCTCTCATTTTTTAAAAAATAATTCTAGTGAAACCTTGTGAGATGGAAAAGCATAAATTTAATGCAGAAAAATAATCAATCATGCATGATGTGTGGTGCCACTGCTGCTAATTACTGGCTTTAATTTCCTTCCACTAATGTCAATAGCAAATTCGGAACATAACTTTTGATGTTTGCACTCAAACATGAAAAAAACCTAAGGACTCATCATTAATCCAGTTTATGCAACTATAAATGTTATTGAGTACTTGTTAATCTTTATTAATCCTTTCACTTTACTCAAAATTCAACATTTGGGGGGTCAAAAAGAAAAAAGTCAAGTTTGTTGATCCTGAGAAAATTGTACCTTCTTAAGAGTATTCTCTTTTGGGACATCAGTAATTGTTATCGAAGAATTAAAACAAAAAAAATATCCCTAAAATGACAGACAAAACTGAAGGATTCTGTAGATACCACCAAATTCAAACTGGTCATTAAGATGTAACTACTAGTTCAGCTGTAATGTTCCACAAACAAAATCTAGATGGTGTAGGTGACTTTTCAGTCCAATACACTTTTGACATTAGCAGTCAACATTTTCTGTGGCCTTCAGGGAATGTAAGAGTACTTTTAACAATTTCTACATTATTTGCCAGAAATCGTATAAACACCCATTCAACTCTTCTTAGCAAATCACATCTCTCCTAAATTTAAAAGCTTCTTCATTATTTCTAAGTATTTAAAAATTATCCGAGAATCAGAAAACTGGAATTTTTGGGAATAGTATTGGATTCTGAAACTAGGAAATCTGAGCCTGAGGAGATACCAAAATAGCTATCATTTCTTCTTCTTCATTCCCCTCGGAAAACTATTGACAGTGTTAAAAACTAATTCTGAGCTTGAACAGCATTATAGTTTTATGCTAGTCTTTCTGGCAATACTCTTTTGGCCACAGTTCATTAATAGTAAGTTTATTTTTTTAATCTCTAGGCTTCATCATGTGAGTTTTCTACTTACTATGTTCACAATTTTTTGAAAGCTCTGATGCTGAATGGAAGTCATTACAAAGACCATCATCACGGCCATGGCTTTGTCTCTTTGCAGGGGGGTGTGAGCCCGGGACAGGAATTCTTGATAGTGCAGCTTAAAAGCAGAAATTATTATTTATGCCATCTCAACAACATAAGTCATTTACAGGTTCAGACCCCAGTGACTTGTAATCTGCAAGAGTGGTTTGGACAAATACCATGCCATATCGGGCTGTATAGCAAGATATGCTGCTTTGGAGACTCCTGCAAACCTCCAGCTATTTTAAGCAGGTATAACATTCAAGAAGAGCAATACTAGTCTATTTCACTGTCTTGAAAACTAAACAGTTGGGGGATGTGTTCCTTAACATGTCAGAAAGCAGCAACTTCTGACTGATAATGGGTCCAAGGTAGGAAAGTCTTTTTACACAGCAGCCCACAAAAAATAGTTTGTGAGAGGACTGTAAAGAGGATGTTGCTTCCCTTGAGCAACTTTAGAGCATAAAATGAACTAGGATGAAGAGAGAGAAGGTTTCATGGTATGCTATACCAAAGAACTGTAATTCAATTAATAAAGTGTGCTATGAATTGCTGAAACAAGGTTTGGTGCAATGCTAATCATCCTTCAGTTGCTGACAAAGGAAAACAGTATATCAGACTAGGTAAAACAGAATTTGTCACCCTTTCCTGTTTCACATTCTAACCTTTGGAAAGAAAAAAATAGCATAACTCTGAAAAAGAATTCCACAGGCATGTAACAGAATCTAAAAAATGAGTTTCCATGAAGAAATTTTTTTTTGTTATTGTTCATTGTCTGTAAAAAGCCTACGATAATGGTCCCTAACCTATGGCTTATGGGCAGTACAATGAAATGAGAAGGACTAAAATAAGTTATCTTGTGACTTAGGTTGGAAATTTAATCCATTTAAAATGCATCGTTAAACACAGGTTGTAATACTTTTATGTATCTAAACACTGGAATAACAAATGTCTACATTTATAAGGTTTGGGGTTTTTTTTGTTGTTTTTTGGGTTTTTTTTTAGTAGGGCTCAGAGAAAGCTTAAGAAGTAGCTGAATAAACAAGAACTTTATCTGTACACTGCAATCAGAGGCCTGAATTTTCTTGCTGTCTTATTTACTTTTAAGCTACATCAGACATGAAAGACAGTCACCACTACAGGGCTGCAACCAGAACATTCAAGCATGCTTTTATCAAGGATTTTATCAAAATTTCTTTATAGATAGCAGAAAAGGCTTCTGAAGCCTACATTTTAAAGGTCGTATTATCTTTATAGTCCTTGAAAAAAAGCTGTTTTAATAACCCAGCAAGAGAAATACAATGAAACAACTTGTCACCCTAACAGGTTCTCTTCCAAGTGTTAGAGACACGTGAGTCATGCCAAAGAAGGCAGGGGAGATTAAGTATACAATTTAAATACAGAATTCAGATCTTCATAAATGTGCTTTGTTGAAGTTACCCTACTATTCTACCCTGAAGTTTCCAATCTTCTTTTTATAAACAAAAGGTTTTGATAGCAACAAAATAAGATTTTTCTGATGTCAGGCAGCAGAGTAAAAAGTTATCTTTCTCTCTGATAACTGAATCACCCAGTGTGAATAACTCTTAGAAGTTAGTCAAGTTAGAAAATTAAGTATATAAAAATACAGTTTCCCTTCATGAAATATAAGATGCCCTGCTATGAGATGGAACATACGCATTGTTTATTTAGGGAAAGGAAAGCTATGGGACAGTGCAATTGCCACAGCGCAGTGTAGATACTGTTTAGAAGCAAACAGATCTCAAGAGCACAGACTCGTTCTGCTATGGTGGATCATAGTATGGGGTAACAAAAGGGTGTGATCATTTTTCTACTTACTGTCCAGCTTTCCTATTTTCCGTACATAAACTTTAGGTTGCCTGGCTATCACTGCCTAACAAATAAAAGCAACATAAATATATAAACATTAACATTAATGTTACCTTGATAGAATATCTAATTCCACATAATGGCCTAAGTTACCACTTTTATCACTATCCAACCCTTGCCTCTCAAATCCCCATACCTATTGTAATACTTCCATCAACTGAAACAAATTGTTCAGCAAACGCTTCTGGCAATCAATCTCTACAGAACAAACCAGGTTTTCAAAACAAAGGAGAAAATAGAAAAACAGGGACAAAAAGAGAAATGAAGCATCCATAAGCCATTGCCTCTCTACGAAAAGGACAAAGAGGCAGATGAAGTAAAATGAATCAGTCCTGCAGTGATCTTAGGTAACTTCAACTTATGGTCTTTACCATTTCTTCCTCTATAAGGAAGTTAGGTTTTGGACATTCATCCTAATTTTGTTACCAGTAATTCTAAGCTGAGTAATTTACAAGAAAACTCTAGTAGAAGAATTGGTAACTCCAGATTTAATACGATAAAAATCTTCCTGAACTCCCATCTCTAAAATAAAAATAAAAAATTGGCTTTCAAATTTTTGTATTATGTAACACAGTATTTCAACCTAAAGATCTCAAACCACAAAGGCTGTAAGTACCTATAAGTGCAGCTACATAAAATTGTCACAACACACAGGTCAATCATTTCCAATGGTGAAAGTGTAATCATATCTGTGTTTAATTAACAGCAATCACTGCTAATTATTATTACATTTGAGACTAAGATTCAGTCCTGTAGGAGAAAGTTACTGTTACCTTTAAATGGTAATACCTCTTCTCTAAGTATTTCTAACGAGGTTACTGACAAGAGTACAAAACCTTATGTGTCTACATCACAAGTCACAGGAGTGTTACTCGCATACCATACCATGTTACTTACCCAGATGCCCATACACAAACACACACTCACAAGTCTTCACACGTCTCAAAGTAAAAAATACACTTTGTCTAAACTATCACTTCAATTTAGTGAAATGCCTCTGATTATTTGAAGAAAACTTTCCTTCAAGTAACAGATTTCACAGATTTATCATAGCTTTCTACAGCCAGATAATTCAGGCTCAGTTTCCTAACGTACAAATTGTCCTTAAAAGGGTTTGAAGGAAAAATAAAAATTTGTTTTGTTGCAAGGCCCTATCAAACCAAAGACACAGCCTTTTACCTTGCTAATAGTATTCATTTTTTCCTTTTGTTTGTTCTTCAGCTTTGGTTCTTCTCTGCTCCGTGGAAGTTTTTAATTTTGCTATAATGTGCTATTTAAGTGTACTACTTAATTTTAGGAGAATTGTTTTAGAATAATATGTCTCCAGAATTGGTAAGATGTTAATTCTGAGGCAGGATTATATATTCTTATCACCCCCTTTAACCAAGACACAGTAGAATCATACATCTTCCAGCAGATAAAGTGACAATAATGATATTCATCCCGCCTAAACACACCATATATGAAAAACGTGGATTGCCATGTGTTTTTAAAATGTACACTGGTCATACAAGAACATCCACTGAAGCCACTTGACGTTCACATCCTGATATTGCCAGGGTGAGGAAGGAATGGATTTAAGACTTAAGGAAAAGTATTTCTTCAACTTATTTTTGCACTAATAGGAAAATGATGGGATTACCAAAGGTACTTGGAGATACCTGATCCTACATAATCTACTGTAAGAGAGAAACTTAATTGCTGAAAACGTTCTTGTAATTCAGCACTATTATTAAGAAAAAGGTATATTCTTTCAAGACTCGGCTCTCTGGCACTGTAGGATTAGATTAATAGTGGTTAGGATTTGCACAAGATTTCCTTTCCGTCAATGAGCTGACATTACATTACTACAAAGTACTTGCTTTCTTTAGCTGTTTTTGTACATTTAAATTAAGCTGGGTTTTACTAATTTACTCAAAGTAGTATTTTACTGAATTACCACAGCGGTTAACTGTGGCAACGATAGCAGTTAGCCAAACTAACTCAGGGAAAAACCCACTTGATGCCACATATCCATTTCATCTTTCCAGCTATAGGAGGAACTAAATCAATCATCTTTTTCCTGTAAAGCAGCATCAGTCTTCAGAATGAAACATTAACCAGATCTCTGTGGAAAAGCTTCATCGATCAAAAAGGCATAAAATAGTAATGCTGCTTTCTCTTTTCTTTATCCTTCATATGGAGCAAGAATGCCCACAGAGCATCCCAAAATCTTGGAAGTCATAAGACTGGCCTGTCATCTTCTCCTGGATAACCCAAGACCCCATAGAAAATGGAAGGATAAACCAGCCAAAAAGCATACCATGTTTTTCAATTGCCTGATTCATGATAAACACCAAGGGTCAGGGAAGTCCCTCCTAACTGTGGACACATAAGGATGTTACAGGAGAAGACAGAGACCTTCTTTTGTCTTTGTTTTGTTAGCTTATTTATTTACACATCCCTCTCCTGTGAAGAGCAGGTACCACCTAGGGAATGGAGTAGAGGGGATAAACACCCCAAAAATCTGATACTGCCACAGGCTACTGTTGCCCCCTTACTGAACTGAATTACAGGTCAGAAACTGCTATTGAGTCTGAAATTTCTCTCAGAAAAACTCTGCAACAGGATTTCAGACCTAGCTGACAGTCAGATAATGAAAAACCGGATTAATGGCAGAAACTTCAAGAAACAAGTCATCTGCTTGCTGCCAAATGCCTGCCAATGGTTGCTCTTTTGTGAAGGCCCCACAGGGACTGATGGACAATGAAGTACAGTGAAGAACTACCTTACTGTTTTGTTACACTATTATTTATTTCAATTCTTAAAAAACACTCACTGCCTAGCTTTGTTTGAGATCAGGTCACAAGACAAATTGGGAAAAAGAGAACCTTATCAACACACTTAGAATGGAAAAGACATTACAATAAATTTAATAATATCACTTTCCTTAGCCAATGCCTTTAGCTTCTGGATCATACTATATAATATAAAAAAATATGAATGAAAGCTAAATTTTCAACCTCATGCATGAAGAAGTTTAATTTTTCTATGGCAGTTATTTTTAAAAAGCTTGCACCTACCTGGACAGCATATTTAGTAAGTTCATTTCCAAGAACTGTATGTGCAACTGTCCAAAATTATAACATCCAAAAAATTATGGAAAATCTCAGAACAGAGATTTGAAATGGCTCTCCGTCCAAAATGTTTATAATTTAACTGATAGCTAAATGGCTCATTCTACCATGCAATTATCTTGTACGTACATTACTATATTAAAATGCACATGCAACTGTAAGCATTCATAAATACAAGCCTTTTATGTTCTCTGTGCTCCTGGCCTGAGAATGAAGAACAGCTAAACCCAAAAATATCTGTCGCTGAAAGGGACAGAGGGAACTTCTCACCCCCTCTTGGCTACACAAGATCTAAGCTCCATGGGAGGTAACTCAGTATCAATTGCCCTATGTTCTCTCTGACGACAGACGTGAAAGACAGAACCAGAAATTTCAACTTCAGATTTTAGTTACTCTTTCTCCTTATCTTTTTCACTAGATCTAGTTTCTTGATTTTTAGATAAAAAATAAAATATGCTCTGTATAGCGTCAGATCTGTTAAAAATTATTCACTCTTTCATCCTCTCTTTTACAAGTTTCATATCCCTAACTCTTCAGGCAGGTCCTCAAGATTTCTAGGGAACTTTTCAGCTACTTTCTTTCTCAGGTAACATTTTTATGAGGTCAGGTAATTTTAAGCATTACAGCTTTGCTTATTATTGACTGCATAGGCTGTTACACTTTCCAAATACTGCCATGGCTAGGAAAGCTGAGCTGGAAGAAGACATCAATGTCCAAAACCTGAATAGCGGGGTTGCAAAGACCTATTCTAAAAAAATCATACCTAATATTTACTCTTGAATGGGTGGCATGTTACATTTGCAATGGATTATAATTAGACACTTTCACATCTCCTGCTGGTAATAAATGTAGAACCCTAGCTGGAATTTTTACACAGTGGTTCTGAAATTCTGCAGCTAGTGAATACTTCCCTGACACATGCTGTAAAAATCTGTCATTTTTGCTGTTGAGGATCCCAGAAACAGAAATCACTTTACTCTCTGGACAACGCTTTTATTTTGCAGAGTTGGGCAAATTCTGCTGCTAACTTTCAGAAACATCTATATAAATCAGGCAACCGACATGTCCTTTCCAACTGCTTTAGCAATTCACCTCCAAATAATTTTTTGTCTTGTTGGGAGGCTAGATAGTCTGCTCTGAAATTGCTCAAGTTAATCTGCCTAAGCATCCTACTTGATTACATTCACTTCTGATAAAATATTTTTTTTAAGAAATGTATATGCAATTATATTCTAATTGTGAACAATAGCTTCCACTTCTTTAATTACAGAATTAATTTATATACATTAGGACTGTGTTACATTAATTCAGCAAGTTCAGTTTGTATTCCAGGCTTTGCCTAATTTTGCTTTGAAGAAAACAGAGCAACAAGTAAAATACAGGCCATGTAAGTGAAGAAAGGTCCAGAGCCCTAGATTGCAAAGTTACTACTAAGTTTAAAAATGACATAGTCCTAGAACATCATGTTTTGACTTGTTTTCCAAATGTTACTTTTATGGCCAAATTTTTAAAGGTTTTCAGTGGATGTCGAAATTCTGAGATTCATACCTTGGTTCATATAAATCTTTAAGATTCCCAAGGAAGTAGTGGAAGATATATACTGAAGTTTTGAAATAGTTCAAAACAAACTGTAGCATTTGAGTTCTAACGTTGCTAATCTGAACATAAAACTAAATCCAAACTTTTTCTCTTGGACATAGTCAATAGCAACAATTTACATCCTCATGAAGTCCTCACAATTAATAATTGGCAAGCCCAAGTGTGTTAAATCTTCTTCTAGTGATAAAACCTATTTTCAATTATAACTCTAATCTGCAATGACAGAAACTAACAAAAACATTTCAGATTTGAACCAGGAAACAAGATCTCCCCTCACAACAGTTTTTGCAGCTAACATGAATTATGCAAATTACAGCTCTGTCTATATAAAGACAGTATTATCAACAAACTTTTTAAAAAACACATCCAAGCATGTATATAGAATCATGTTTTCAGAAAAATATCCTTGTCCTAGGCTCTTCTTTCTTTTTTTTTCTGAGGACCACTTTTATTCTGAGATCTTCAAACAACTACTGTGCAATAATCCTACAAATAATTATTGTACATGCACATAAGGAAATACACCATTGTTTCTTGAGCTAGCTGAACCAGTTCATACACACACAGCAAAAATACAAACTACTGGACTGCTTCTTAGTGTCGCTCCAGTTGAAACTTATTATGGGTTTGTGTGGCGTGGTCTTCCTTGGTGGCAGGGGAGGGGGGCTGCAGAGGCGGCCCCTTTAAGAAGTTGCTGGAAGAATTCGCTGCCCCAAAATGTCGGACCCGCACGCCAAAATGTCGGACCCACCTCTAGGCGGGGAGTGACGGTGGTAACACCTCTGGGAAACATATTTAGGAAGGGGAACCAGTAGTGTGGGGGTTGGAAAACTTGAGAGGAACATCGCTGCTGATACTGGAATCATGGAAGTGGAGGGGGAGGAGGAGGCGCCTGAGGAGGCTGATGGCCCTGCAGCCCATGGGGGTGAACGGTGGAACGGAGGCTCCCGAAGGTGGCCGTAACCCCATGGTAAAAACCGCACTGAAGCAGTGTGAGACGGGAGAGCAGCCCGCGGAAAGGACCCGC